>APFE031134582.1:34825-100369 GCA_000404065.3 Pinus taeda
AGAAGATAAATAGATACCAATCCTTTTTAAGAACAGTGGTGGGTGGCGGGAGAGAACTTGGTGTCAAGAGAGAAGTTAGGGATTAGAGATTAGAATTTATTAAAAATATTGAATTTATTTATTTCTTAATTAGGATCTAACAGTTTTAAAGAAAAATAATAAAAACTATTAAAAATTAAATTATAAACGAAAAGATTAAGTTATAACACTCATAAGAATATTTTAATATAATTATATTACTAAAAAATTAAAATATTAAGTTCTAATAAGACCAATTAACATTAATAAATTATTCAAAAAATTATAATGATTATCAACTTATAAAATTATTAAATAACTAATAAAATTAATAATATGTTTAAATTGAATTAGAACTGATAAAGCTACTAAATTATTAAACGATAAATCTACTAATTTATAAAACCATCCATTTCAAGTACTAATAAGAAAAATAATAATTAAATCAATAAAATTTAAAACAGAAATTCATTTTTCAATTAAACATATTGTTTAAGGTTTTTTTGAAATCAATTTCAAAATATAAGGTCTCTCTAAACATTTTTGCTTATATCAAAATTTTTTAATTTTTTCATATCTTTTAATGCATCTTTAATTATCATAAAGATTTAAATTTGTTAAAATGCCAATATAATAATATACTTTAATTTGGTTTATTAAATAACAAAATAAAAAAATTAACTAATTAATAATTTCATTTTTTAATAATATACAATAATAACATTTTTAAACCTCAGAATTACAGATTAAGTAAATAAGATAACACCTGGCAAAGAGATAGTTTATTTTTAACCAATGAGATGGTTTAAGGATGGAAAATAAAGCCAATTACAAACCAAATTTTTAATTTAGAAAAATATTAAAAAATATTGAATTAAAATTAGATTTTGTTAACAGATATTTTTGTATGAAAATAAGTAAAAAGTAAAAGTACAGAAATAGAAATTAAAATTAAAATTCGAATTCGAATTCTGCAAACCGTTTGTCATACAAATTATATAAATCTCGGGGGTGTAATATGTTTTTGAATAACCCATAATGGATTTTATATGAAATTTGAGAGGCTTTTAGCGTGCGAGCCATGCTGATCTTTCAAGACTCATAACACATGATGGATTTTATGTGAAATCTGAGAGGCTTTTAGCGTGCTTGCCGTGCTGAAAATTCTGTCGTTCAGTACTCATAACACATATGCTGACTATCGTCTAAATGAGACACTGAAATAATCACAACTATGCCATAAAATATGACATACTTCAACAGATAATTCATGTACGGAATTGAAACAACTTTACAATTTTAATGTTAAAACCCATACCTTTACTATTCATTAAGAATTAAGAATTATCTACTGAATTGAAACAACTTTACAATTTTAATAGTAAAACCCATACCTTTACTATTCATTAAATATCTTACATTATATGTATTCAAAACAAAGTTGTTTATTTCCTCGAACTTCAATGAATATGATACTGATTACATGCATTTGAAAGCAATACATTTTCCCAAAGAAAAAGTTTCAGTGAAACGAAAATCTAAAATTCTATGAAATAAAACAGGTTTAAAAGAATATGTCCCTATGATCTTTTTTATTGTATCTTACCGTTTAAATCGAACTTTAACAACAGAGACATGTTGCTTTCTCTTATGTTAAACATACCAAATTTCTTAACAGAATTTAAGAGAATAGAAAACGACTCTAAAATTATAAGGTTACAATAAAGAACTTATACAAAGGAAATAGGAATATCTCAATTAAATACATCATTGCAAAAGTGGGGCTTATAATCTCTCGTCTAAAATTGGCAGAGCTGTTTCTATTGGATTGGATTGAAGAGAGTTTCGAAATACATTATTGAACATAATAACGGATGGATTTAGTACTGTAAAAAACATAATAATGGATTTATCGAATGAAACTTCAAATTCCAGAAAGTCTAAATTCCAGAAAGTCTTGGAATAAATATTTAACCGTAAGACTACTGACTCCAAACACGAGTCTAGAGCATTTACAAAAGCAGTGAGATCTAACACTATTGTCGATATCCATAAAGAAAAAAAGGCCTCTAACACGACTAAAATAAGCAGCGCCATGTATACTAAGGCCAGAAAATATTGTTTACTTGGGACAGACGGATTGAAATAAGAGAACGAAAGTGATCAGAAGAATCAACTACTTGTCCCAACTCTATCTTCTGCAATATTTTCGATTCCGGGCTCCAAACTGCGAAAACATTCGTCATGACGACCATTGTGATTCACTGCCATGTCCATCAATTCGTGCCCATCGTTCACTATTTTAAATGGATACCATTTCTTTCCTTCTATTTCATCCATAGAAAATTCCCATAAAGAAAAGTGACTCATACAAACCAAGCCTATACGCCCGTCTCAACCAGTAACAAATGTGGTACCAAGTCTTCATGAGAGGATATCAACTGTTATGTTTTGTGGCCCTTTGATTACATTCAATTGTTTCTCTTCCTCATCGAATGCAACTATGATCAAACAATCCCCGTCATACAATTCATTTAACCAATAATATCTCCCATTCGAGTATATGCCTTCCCCTTGAGGTCGAACTTGATTTTCTACAGTCGTTTCTAAGCGATTCCACTTATTAGTTTTGGAGTCATACATCTCTATGACCATAATTTCTTTTGAAGTGGAATCCATTTCTTTAGAATTCTTTCCCATGATAAGGGTACAATGTGCTGTGAATGTATCAAAAGCTAGACTAATGAAATCCCAGTCTGTAACTTCCAAACGTTTTGGAAGTTCTATCTAAGTTTGGGCGACAGGATTACATGGGTAAATTTCATCATTTTCACTCCAACAACAAAGTATGCGCTCATGCAACTGGTCACTACAACAACAGGGCTCAGAAAAAAATATTAGATTAATAACGATTCTATAATGCGAAACAAATACTTAAAAATTGAAAAACTTTAACACCCAAAAAATCATACCTCATTGGTGCTGCTCACACTCCAAAACCAAACTTTCTGCTAAGTTTGAGTCAGTCCCTTCTTTTGTTTTATGATGTGTTTACATGCTTTGTTGGCTCGATCAAAACTGGTAGTCTTTGATACCGGAGAGTGGATTCTTTTCCAGCAATTTCTAAAGCAGCCATAATAGAAACTTCCTCGAGCTAAATACGCTCCCGGAAAAAATCAGCACAGCCCGGAAAGTGGCCGGCACCAAATTATCATAGAGTATCTCTAAGCCTTGTGCTTCACAAAAAGATTACGGCTAATTATTGTGGTCGTTTGCAACATTTCTTCGACATGTTCGACATGTCTTGAAATTAAAAGAAGGCAGAGCAAGGAAGAAACAAACGCGCTTGGAGCCAAAAGGTTTCTCTAGAGATGGTGGAGAATGCAGAGAAGATACAAGGTGATTCAGAGAATGCATGAATCCCTGCTTCTCTTTCGATTCTCACAGATTGAAAAAAATTACGACTGTAGTAAAAAAATACGACTTTAGTCGCTTTCTGTCAGTAACGTGTTGGATTTGGTCCATGCATCGCCAAAACATGGAGGTCTCTTTCTCCGCGATAGTCACCCGGAAGTGTGACCTCTTTCCTAACCTCAAAACTAATGCTTTCTAATGAAAACAAAAACATGAAAGCAACCGTGCTAAAAATAGAGCGAAAACTACAAAGCCCTTAGATTTACAAAAATTCACTCAAAATCTCTCATTTGTGTGGCACTTCCAAGCTATGCTCACTCTAACTTGATGGTGTAAGACTGAAGAGGATTGAATTAGTGAGCTTGGGGACCAAACAGAAATATTTATAGCTAACCTTCCATCAAGCTTTTGTTGGCTATGTGTGAAGTGTTCCACAGATCATGCTAGAGGCTATGTGTGAAATGTTCCACAGATCATGGTAGAGAACTGTAGAGGGAGTAATGGACCACTCTATGAGCTCCCAACAAGAAAAGTAATGGACCACTCTATGAGCTCCCAACAAGAAATTAATTTAACTGGAGTTGATTTCCATAATTTTAGGAAATAACTGCAGTTGGTTTCCGTAATTTAAGGAAATGACTGTAGTTAGTTTCCAATTATTGATGGCCGTTGGGAGAGGGAGCTTAACATTCTCCCACTTGGCCCATACTTCCAATCTTAATGTCTCATCTTAAAACCCATTGATAATCTGTATTAAGTAATAGATACATGAATCATGGCGATAAGTCCTCTAATGACGAGTATTATCTTCCATGTATTACTATGTATCTATTTCTATTAAAATTTATGTGGCAACAATTCTTAATGAATAAACCTTATGTTTATTCTTGATCTTACACAGATGAATTCTCTCAAATCAAATTAAGGTGCACATAAATATGATGAAAACATCACAATAATTAAGAATTTCATTAAAATAACATTGTCCATACAATGAGAAACTACATAGTGGAACCAAGTCCCATATTCATTACATGATCCTTGAATTTAAACGGTGGCATGCCCTTAGTCAAAGGATCAGCGATCATCAACTGAGTGCTGACATGCTCAATGACCACTTTCTTTTCTTTAACATGTTCGCTTATAGCTAAATACTTAATGTCGACGTGTTTATTTCGACTCCCATTTTTGTTGTTTTTAGCCATAAAAACAGCAACTGAATTGTCGCAATACATTCTCAATGGCTTAGAGATAGAATCCATAATTCTAAGCCCAGAAATGAAACTCTTAAACCATACACCATGTAAAGTAGCCTCAAAACAGGAGACGAACTCGGCTTCCATAATGGAAGTGGCAACCAAGGTCTACTTGGCACTCCTCCATGATACAGCTCCACCAGCCATCATAAAAATGTATCTTGATGTTGATTTGCGTGAATCAACACATCCAACAAAGTCCGAATCTGAGTAGCCAATTACTTCCAAATTGTCCGTTCGTCTATACATAAGCATGTAGTTTTTGGTTCCTTGAAGGTACCTCATTACTTTCTTTGCAGCTCTCCAATGCTCTAAACCTATATCACTCTGATATCGTCCCAACATTCCCACAACAAATGCAATATGAAGTCTTGTGTAGACTTGAGCATACATTAGGCTTCCGACAGCAGAAACATATGGAATGTTCTTCATTTGTTCCCTTTCAAATTCGTTCTTCGGGCATTGGTTCAAATTGAACCTATCACTCTTCACAATTGGAGCTACACTTGATGAACAATCCTTCATCCGAAATCTCTCTAAAATTTTATTAATATAGGTTTCCTGTGACAGACCCAAGATGCCTCGAAATCTGTCTCTATGTATCTTAATGCCAATGACATAAGATGCTTCACCCATATCCTTCATATCAAAATTTTTAGAAAGGAATTGTTTCACCTCATGTGGCAAACCCTTATCATTGGTTGCTAGCAAAATGTCATCCACATATAAAACAAGAAAACAAATTTTACTCCCACTAACCTTTAGGTATATACATTGATCTATAATGTTTTCTACAAAACCGAAAGAAGAAATTACATTATGGAATTTCAAATACCATTGGCGGGATGCTTGTTTTAAACCGTATAAGGATTTCTTGAACTTGCAAACCAATTGCTCACCATCACTAGAGGGGAATCCTTCAGGTTGTTTCATGTAAACCTCCTCCTCTAGATCTCCATTGAGAAAGGATGTTTTCACATCCATTTGTTGCAACGCTAAGTCAAAATGGGCTACTAATGCCATAATAATGCGCAAGGAATCTTTCCTAGATACAAGAGAAAAAGTCTCCATGTAGTTGATTCCTTCTTTCTGAGTGAATCCCTTAGCAGCAAGTCTTGCCTTGTATCTCTCAATGTTGCCTAATGAGTCTTTCTTTGTCTTAAAGACCCATTTACATCCAATGGCTTTTGCACCATTAGGCAACTCAACAAGATCCCACACTTCGTTACTCTTTATGGAATTCATCTCTTCCTTCATGGCATCGTACCATAGTTCTGATTCTTTGCAACTCATGGCTTGTGAAAATGACTCGGGATCATTTTCGGCTCCAATGTTGTAGTCAGATTCTTGTAGATACACAACATAATCACTAGGAATTGCTGATCTCTTTGGTCTAGTAGATCTTCTTAATGTTGTACCATCATCTTCCTGAGAAGTATGTGGTTCAACTTGTTGTTCAAAAGTTCTTGGCAACTCTTGAACTCCTTGATCTACTGGAATATCGTCAACAACTTGTGGAACTTCAATGATTGGTTGTTCAACACCAGTTTGTACTTGCGGGGCGCTGTGAACAATAATCATTCTATCACTTGAGGTGGAAGGTTGAGATTCTGAATGATCCTTCTCAGAAAATATGTTCCTGGTTTGATCGCTCCCACTGATCAAATCATTTTCAAGAAACTTTGCATTTCTTGATTCCACAATCCTAGTGTTGTGAGATGGACAATAAAATCTGTAACCTTTAGACCTTTCAGCATATCCAATGAAATACCCACTAATGGTCCTTGGGTCCAGCTTCTTCTCTTGTGGATTATAAATTCTCACTTCAGATGGGCATCCCCAAACGCGCATATGTCGCAAACTCGGTTTCCAACCTTTCCATAATTCAAATGGCGTTTTAGGAACCGCCTTGGTTGGAACTCGGTTTAATATATACACCGCCGTCTTAAGTGCTTCAGTCCACAAGGATTTAGGAAGATTGGATCTATTAAGCATACTCCGCACCATGTCCAATAATGTTCGGTTCCTTCTTTCTGATACACCATTCTGGTCGGGTGAACCAGGCATGGTGCATTGGGCAACAATCCCATGCTCTTGAAGAAATTTAGCAAATGGCCTAGGTGCTTGTCCATCTTCTGTGTATCTACCATAATATTCTCCACCTCTATCTGATCTCACGATCTTAATTTGCTTGCCTCATTGTTTCTCTACTTCATCCTTAAAGATCTTAAAGGCATCTAACACTTCGCTCCTTTTGTGAAGCATGTAGAGATACATATATCGTGCGTAATCATCTATAAAGGAGATGAAGTATCTCTGACCATGTGAGTCCATGTCTGGACTACATATATTAGTATGTATGATTTCTAATATGTCCGAACTCCTATTGGCACCTTTCTTTGACTTGTTGGTCTGCTTTCCCTTTATGCAGTCCACACAAGTCTCAAAATTAGTAAAATCCAGAGTATTAAGTACCCATTCATTTACCAATCTTTTAATTCTTTCTATGGAGATATGACCTAGTCTCCGGTGCCATAATTTAGAGGAAACTTCATTAATAACACATCTTTTAGTGCCAGTGTGAAAATGCATTGAATCATAAGTGACACTGTTTTGTAAATTAATGCAGTAAAGACCATTAGACAAAATACCATTCCCAACACAATCAGATTTATAAAATAAACTGAAAGATGTTTATGAAAAGTTGAAGGAATATCCAAAAGGTACAAGCTTTGAAACTGAAATCAAGTTTCTAGAAAAACTTGGAACATAAAAGGTATTTTCTAATTCTAAAACAAAGCCACTACTTAAACTTAAATAGCATGTTCCTATAGCTTCCACATGCGAGCCCATCTTGTTTCCTGAAAAGATGCTTTGCTCACTTCCCACTCGCTTCGTTAGGTTTTGCAAACCCTGCAAGGAATTCAAAATATGAATTGTTGATCCAGAATCAATCCACCAGGTGTTAATATTGGCATTAACCATATTAGATTCATAACAAGCAAACGAGATTGGATTACCTTTTTCCGCAAGCCATTTCTGAAATTTGGTGCATTTCTTCTTCATGTGTCCCTTCTTTTTACAGAAGAAACACTTGGAATCCTTCTTGATATTGTCTTGGGAAGGTACTTTACTTTTCCCTTTCTTATTGGCTTGAGATTGCCCTTTCCACGCATTGCCAGCGTTGCACTTTCACCCAGTTCCATCACCAGTCTCTCTTCCTCTTGAACACACATGGTCATGAGTTCATTAATTGACCATTTATCCTTATGTGTATTGTATGAGATTTTGAAGGGTCCGTATTGGTGTGAAAGGGTGTTCAGAATGTAGTGCACCAGGAATGACTCCGATATTTCAACCTCGAGTTTCTTCAATTGAGCCATAGTGTCCCTCATTTGCATAATGTGCTCACGTACACCTTTCACATTGGTGAGCCGTAGGGATGAGAACTTCATGACTAGGGTGTTTGCTAGTGCCTTGTCTGAAGTGACAAATTGATCATCAATGGCTTTTAGCAAGTCTCGGACTTTTTCATGCTGATCAACGGAACTACGAATACCGACTGAAATTTTAGTCTTAATGAACATCATGCTTAGGTGATTAGATTGCTCCCATCGTTCATAAAGCGTGATGTCCGTTGCAGTGCTCGTATTAGTTAGTGTCGGTGGTTCATCTTTCCTAATAGCATAGTCTATGTCCATTCACCCCAAATGAAGGAGAACTCTCTCCTTTCGGACTTTATAGTTATTTCCCTTAAGTTCAGGGATATCACAACGAATTTCAGAGAAATTTGCAGGTTGTACAACTGCATAAAATTAAAGACCACTTGCTTATCGAATCTTTGATCGGAGAGTCCACAGTAGGTGAATTTTTACACCAACGTTTCGAATCCCAAATGGGATCCATCATCAGGGTTAAGAGAAAGATGATGAAAGAAGAGCAAGAACGAAGAGATAAATACTCATGAGGGAAAGAATAATGAAGGAACAGCACAGGTCGGCCAGAAAGATTAATAATGAAACCTAAAATTAAACTAAAATCAATAATTAACATTAATTTTTATAAATTAATATCATTTAATTAATACTTACAAAACATAACCATTATATAACCTAACAACTAAATTAATATTAACATCTATAAAACCTATGTTAATATCATAAACCTCATATCTATATCATATTAATATTAAAATAACCTAATAATCAAAAAGCTTAATCTATATATAAATCTTAATATTATAAAACCTAAAATCTCATATTAATATTTATAAAACTCAATTATTAATTATTGTATATATACATGAATTTAATATTAATACCTAAACCATTAATACCAATTTATATAGTTTCATTTAAATAAGTAGAATTAATATATGTAGATACTTATTAAAACTAAAATATTATAATAAATTAAATATTATATAATAAGGTCATATAAAACCTATAAAACTTAATATAAATAATAAATAGTAAATTTAATATCAATAGACTAAAACAGAATATAATAAATAATATAAATAAATTAAATCCCTATATATGACATTAATATTTATAAACCTAAAGTCTATTATAGCTTAATATGTTTATAAAGCTTAAATCAATAAAATTATTATAAAACCTATGATATATAATTATTAAATTTAAAAAACTTTAATACATAATTTTATTTTTATTTTTTTCAACAACCTAATCTATAATCTATATGAGAATCTATATAAATTAGTTATTAATATAACCTAAATAATATTTTAAAATCTATATTAAAACCTAAACTATATTAAAACATACATTAAGTCTAAATTATATTAAAAACTTGAGAATGTAAAGGGAAAGGGAGGGAGAAGACTAACCTGATTGACAACTTACCTGGGGTTGGGTTGACGCTTCTTGATCTCACTGATCAGGGGAAGCCAACTTCCGCTAATCTCCAAACCGCTGTCTCTGTTCATATTACAAGGATGCTTCAAGATTTCGAGGGCTTCTCTGATTTTCCGTTTCTGATGATGCTCTTCTCTTGCGATAATTGATGCGCTTTCTAAGCATATGTGGTGTTTAGTCTTCGAGGAGTGCTCTGCCAAGGCTGATGTACGAGATCTTCCATTCTTGATGTCAGCGCCATGTTCTTTAAGTCTTGTCTGGAGGGAGCGACCAGTTTCACCTATGTAGCTTATCCCACACGAACAGTCTATTTTATAGACTCCTTTGAGCTGCTGCTTGTCAATATCATCCTTAACAGATTTTAAACTTTGTCTGATGGTACCGGGAGCTGAGAATTGAGTTAAAATGTTTTTCTTTCTTAGGATTTTCGCCATTTTATCTGTGACTCCTTGGATATAGGGTAGAAAAACCTTACCACCTTGAGGTTGATCCTGTTCTTTAGGTATGGGAGATGCCAACCTCTTTTCAGCTTTCTTTATGGCTTTTTTAATCTCAAGATCCTTATAGCCTATATTTTTGAAAGTTGAGACTAAATGCCTCTTCTCTTCGTTTATATGTTCAGAGTCAGATATTCGGAGGGCTCTAATGGCAAGAGTGTTTAGGACGCCAAGTTTTTGGGCTGGGTGATGGTGGGAGTCCGCATGAAGGTAACTCTCTGTGTGAGTTGACTTCCTGAAAACCTTATGGCCTAGAGAGCCATCTTCTTTTCTGATGATGAGAATGTCTAAGAAAGGAATGCTCAAATTTTCTTCAAGCTCCATAGTGAACTTTATATCAGGGGAGATGGAGTTAAGGTGATTGAAAAACTTGTCAAGTTCTGCTTTACCATGGGTCCACTTTATATTGGTGTCATCGACAAAACGTTTCCACCAGGTTGGTTTCAAAGGATAAGAATCCAAGGCCTTCTTTTCAAAATATTCCATGTATAGGTTGGCAACAATTGGCGAGAGGGGTGATCCCATTGCTACACCAGATGTCTGTTCATAAAATGTTCCTTGGAAAGTGAATACAGTTGACCTTAAGCAGACTTCAGCCAGTTTTGCGGTCTCTGGATCAGTGACACTTCTTATAACCTGAATGGCTTCATCAAGAGGAATCTTTGTGAATAAGGAGACCACATCAAAGCTCACAAGGATGTCATCCTTTTCCATTCTTTCATTTTTAATAAGATTCACAAAGTCGTGTGAGTCTTTAATGAAGGAGTCAGTGTTTCCAACCAGGGGTTTTAGAATCTTGGCCACATATTTAGCAAGCTCATAGGTTGTGGAGCCAATGGTGTTAACTATCGGTCTCAGGGGGACCCCTTCTTTATGGATCTTGGGTAATCCATAGATTCTCGGGATGGTTTCACAAGAGGGGGTTAATTTCTTCTTCAACTTTTCGTCAAGGTTGGAATGAGAGATAATCTTTTTTACATCCTTCATAATTTTGGGCATGGGATTACTGTCCAGCTTCTTGTAACTGCCGCAATTTAGGTGATCATTCATTTTCTTAACATAGTCTTCTTTATCAAGGATAACTGTTGCTCCTCCTTTATCTGCTTTAAGAACAACTATCTTGTCATTATTACGTAAGGATCTGAAAGCCTTTTGCTCTTCCTTACTCAGGTTGCTTTTGGGAGCCTTGGCTTTTCTCATGATGAGAGAAAACTCTTGCCTTAATAATTCTTTGTCTTCAAGAGGAAGGTTGCTAATCCCATCTTCAATGCTACAAACCATCTTTTCAATGGGGAGGTTTTTAGGGGCCATTGCAAACCCCATCCCCTTGCTCAGAACATTAACAGCTACCTGGTCAAGAACTTCGGAAGACAGGTTAACTACTTTTCTTTTTGCTGTAGATCCATATGAGTTTTCGCCAATCTCTTTGTCACTCTTGTTCAGCACATTGCTTTTAACCACATCTTTTTGGAAGTCATTTATAGCGCTTGATTCTGGCAATTTCACACCCTCATCGATTTTGTTAACTCAGTTATGCGCATATTCTCTGGAGACCTCCTTGTTGTTTCCCAACATTATTAGTTTTGTGTTATCGATTTGCTTTCCCCTATTGTCAATTTCTATACCACTATTTTCATCTGACCCAGTTAAGCTGCTACTTGGACCATCTGCGCTTGAACCATTGTTGACCGCTATAATTTCAAAGGTGCTTTTGTTATATGAGTTAGTGTGTTGAACCCGAGGGTTAACGGTTTTCATTTTTCCGCTCTTCATATAATAGTTATTCGAATCAATAAACCGGCCCTTACCTCTGCTGTCTGCGTTATCGGTTCCTTTATCCGGATCATTACATTTGATTATACTAATCGAATTATTAAACGGGCCTTTGCCTATGCTGTTAGGCGATCCTGCGCTATCGATTCCTTTATCCGTATCATCAATTTCGTTTACACTGATCGATTTATTAAACAGGCATTTATTTATGCTATTCGGCAAACCTGTAATTTTATCGGAATAATTACTAACGCAGTTTTCATTGATGGTATTGGGGCATGCGCAGTTATCAATCGAATTATTAAACAAGAGATTAATTCTGCTATTCGGAATTCCTGCATCGTTTCCATTACATTCATCCGAATAATCACTTACGCTTTTTCCGCTCTTCATATAATAGTTATTCGAATCAATAAACCGGCCCTTACCTCTGCTCTCTGCGTTATCGGTTTCTTTATCCTGATCATTACATTTGTTTAAACTGATCGGGCCTTTACCTATGTTGTTAGGCGATCCTGCGCTATCGATTCCTTTATCCGTATCATCAATTTCGTTTACACTGATCGATTTATTAAACAGGCATTTATTTATGCTATTCGGCAAACCTGTAATTTTTTCGGAATAATTACTAACGCTGCTTTTATTGATGGTATTGGGGTCTGCGCAGTTATCAATCGAATTATTAAACTTAATTCCGCTATTCGGTATTTCTGCATCGTTTCCATTACATTCATCCGAGTAATCACTCACGTTGTTTTTATTGCTGATGGTGATTTTTGAACCAGCGCTGTCCAAACCTATTTCATTAACCTGAGAATTTAGAAGTTTGGTTAGCTTCTTGTGCTGCCTGGTCTGCGCAGTTTGCCATTCCTTATCTGCTTTTAGAGCAGTCCTGCTATCAATGATGGCCCACAGGTATTTATCGATGCTATTGGCAAGTTTAAGGTCTTGTGCTGCCTCGTCTGCGCAGTTTGCCATTCCTTATCTGCTTTTAGAGCAGTCCTGCTATCAATGATGGCCCACAGGTATTTATCGATGCTATTGACAAGACTTAAATAACATGGCGCTGACATCAAGAATGGAAGATCTCGTACCTCAGCCTTGGCAGAGCACTCCTCGAAGACTAAACACCACATATGCTTAGAAAGCGCATCAATTATCGCAAGAGAAGAGCATCATCAGAAACGGAAAATCAGAGAAGCCCTCGAAATCTTGAAGCATCCTTGTAATATGAACAGAGACAGCAGTTTGGAGATTAGCGGAAGCTGGCTTCCCCTAATCAGTGAGATCAAGAAGCGTCAACCCAACCCCAGGTAAGTTGTCAATCAGGTTAGTCTTCTCCCTCCCTTTCCCTTTACATTCTCAGGTTTTTAATATAATTTAGACTTAATGTATGTTTTAATATAGTTTAGGTTTTAATATAGATTTTAAGATATTATTTAGGTTATATTAATAACTAATTTATATAGATTCTCATATAGATTCTAGAATATAGATTAGGTTGTAAAAAAAAATAAATAAATTTAGTTTTAAAAATTTAATATTAATATATTTTATAGGTTTTAATATTTAAGTTTATATAAATAGCTTTATAAATATTAAGCTATATTAGACTTTAGGTTTTTAAATATTAATATATAGACATAAATATTAATGTCATATAGTTAAGGATTTTTAATTTTATTTATTCTATATATTAATACTATTTTCATAGTTTAAGTCCTATTGATATTATTACTAATTCTATTATTAATTCTATTATTTATATTAATTTATAGGTTTTATATGATCTTTTATTATATTAAAATATATAATTCTATTATATATAATATATTAAGTTTCTTATAGGTTCTAATATATTAATTCTATTATTAATATGACTATTATATGTAAATTGTTATAGGGATTAATATATAAAATCCAATATTAATACTACTATTATATTGAGTTTTATAAAATAAATATAGATTTAGGTTTATAATATAAGATTTATATATAGATTAAGCTTTTTGATTATTAGGTTATTTTAATATTAATATGATATAGATATGAGGTTTATGATATTAACATTAATATTTTTAGGTTTTATAGATGTTAATATTAATTTAGTTGTTAGGTTATATAATGGTTATGTTTTGTAAGTATTAATTAAATGATTTTAATTTATAAAAATTAATTTATAAAAATTAATGTTAATTATTAATTTTAGTTTAATTTTAGGTTTCATTATTAATCCTTCTGGCCGACCTGTGCTGTTCCTTCATTATTCTTTCTCTCATGAGTATTTATCTCTTCGTTCTTGCTCTTCTTTCATCATCTTTCTCTTAACCCTGATGATGGATCCCATTTGGGATTCGAAACGTTGGTGTAAAAATTCACCTACTGTGGACTCTCCGATCAAAGATTCGAAAAGCACACACCACAGATCTCTAAAATCCAATAAGCGCAAACCCTTTTCAATGGCCAAATCATTCTCAAGTACTTTTGTTTGTACCTCCACCTGTGAGAAGATATATAGAAAACACAATTTTAGGAAATAAAATCAACTGATAAAACCTATTCAATATCAGTATCTCTTGCAAATATTTTACTCTGTGAAAGCATACTCGTGAAATCTGAAAGATTTCACTCCTTGGACCAACTAGTGTGTCTAGTTCCAACACTGAAGCTAACAATGGCAGCTAGGGTTTCTCAAACCGTAATCTTCTCTCCAACATCTCTCCAAGTGTTTTTTTTCTCAAAATTCATGTCATACAATGAGGAGACACTCATCACTTTTCTCTTTTTATAATTGAGTGGCAACGTTTGCCACCATTTTAGCCTTTTAATTTTTATTAAGTCATTTTCAGAGATTTTCACTTTATAAAATTAAAGTGACTTTTTGTTAGCCTAGGATATGTACCACTTTTCATCCGTTAGGAAATTATAAAGTTTTCCTAGGTGAGTCATGTTCCATTATTAAAATTTTCCCAAACCTTAGCCTACGAGAACTTATTAGGCCAGCAGAAACCATCTTAGTTCTCCTAAGCAGTCGATCACATTACAGTCCTCCCCGCTTGAGTTTGCTTTCCCTCAAGAAAATTCAAATCTTGATGTTTTAGTATATATTCACCTTCCCATGTGGAATCCTCAATAGGTATATCCTCCATTAAACGAGTTACTCTCCAATAGTTTTGTTCCTCAACTTTCATTCCCTTGTTTCTAGGATTTAATCATGAACCAAGATTAGCTCTTCTTCCTTATCTAATGGAGGGAGATTAGTGGAGGTAACCAATCACTTCTTGAAGGCTTTATTAAGGCATGATACATGAAATATGTTTTGAATTTTACAGCCTTCGCGAAACTGCAGGTTCATATACCACTTCTCCCAGTGATCGTATGCTTTTTATATGGCCCATAAAACCTGGGTTTCAACTCCAGTGCACCCTGTGCCTATCTCCATACACCCTTTACTAGTTATGAACCATTTGTAGGTCATCCTTAAGGACTTGTAATACATCTTTGTTATTGTGAATCTAGTCTTTAGCCAATGGGGCATGAATATCCCCAAATATTCAATTTTCAAATTTTGGGGCATCATACTCATATAGTTCTTTGAAGGGATTCATACCAATGGACATGTGTAAAGTGGTGTTGTAGTGTTGTTGCCAAATATGCAAGCACTTTACATATGCTTTTTGTTGGCCAGATACATAGTTTCAGAGATATCCTTCAAGCCATGTGTTGAGAATCTCAGTTTGACCATTAGTTCATGGGTGATAACTAATGCTTGATGTGAGCTCAGTTCCTAGGGGTTTGAATAAATCCTACCAAAATATTCTGATAAATCTATTTTCTTTGTAACTTACTATGGTATTTTGTACCCAATGCAATTGAAATACCTACCTGAAGAATAGTTTGGCCACCTATGATGTTGAATATTTTTATGGTAAGCGAAAGAAGTGTGGAAACTTTGTGATATGATCCACCACGACATATATGCATTCATTTCCCTATACCAAAGGTGTCCTAGTGATAAAGTCCATGGAGATACTCTCCCACTTTTGCTGAGGAATATGGAGTGGTTGTAGCAACCCCACAGGATGAGTATGTTAAACTTTGTTCTATTGGAAGATGTTGCATTATTTAATAAACATCAACACATCCATATTGAGGCCATTCCAATTGAACCTATCCCTAATTTTCCAGTAGGTTTTTAGCTATCTCAAATGTGTCGCCAAATTTGAGCTATGATTTTCCTACATTATTTTCTCCTTCAACTATGATTCTGGTACAAGGTAGATCTAGTCATTATAGTAGACAACGTTTTCCATGAATTGTATCTATCATCCTGTATCAAGCCCTCCAAAATATCACATATGAATTTATTTTTTTTAGTATTCTACAAGCAGTAGTGACTTCCAATCATTTGTTATCTCCATGAGTGAGAGAGTGGATGGCATCCTCAAGAGGGATATGCTATTGCATTGTAATTTCCCTTGACATACTCGATCTTGAAGCCATAGGCCTGTAATTTAATGATCCACTTTCATTATTTCTCACTCAACGCCTTTTGCTCCATGAGGAATATCAGGTTGTTATCATCTATTTTTATTCTGAACTGTTTCCAACTAGATATTATCAAAATTTGGCCATGCATGCGTGATGGCCATAATATCCTTCTCATAAATTGATTAATGTTTCTCATAATCTATAATTTTACATCTCTCAAATGATATCGAGTAGTTATCATATATCAAAACTTCTCCTATCACAGTCCCCGAACGATCACATTACAGCACAAAAGGCTGGGTGAAATCTGGTAATGCAATCACAGGGCATGAAATCATCACATACTTCATCCTCTCAAATGTTTTTTGTGCCTTCTCAGTCTAATTGAAATCGCCATTTTTAGCGAGGTCTCTAAGAGGTGTTTTAAACTATGATAACACCTTAAAAAACTTTATATAGTATATGCAAAGGCAAAGGTAGCTTTTATGCTTAATTATATTTTGTAGGGTAGGTCATTGAATGATCGCCCATTTTTTCTCCTTATGGATCCGAACGCCATCATTCCTAATCACATGCCTTAAGTGGAATATATTTTTCATATTGAACTCACACTTAGACTCCTTTTCATATAGTTCCTTCTCCTCGAGAATCCCCAATACGTCATCCAAGTGCATCAGATGGTCCTCCCAAATATTGTTGTAGACCAATATATCATCAAAGGAAACTAGAAAATACTTCTGCAGTTGTCTTTTGAACACATGGTTCATGCACGAATGAAAAATTATGGGGATTTTAACCAAAATTTCATAACCAAGAGCTTGTAGTGCCCACAGTAGAACCTGAAACCTATCTTCAGGATTTCCTGGCTATGAACTTGAATCTGATGGTAGCCTGAACAAACATTACTCTTCCAAAAGTATTTGGCTACGCTCAGTTCATCCATCAACTCATCTACCCTAAGGTATGTATACTATATTTTTATTATTCTATTGTTAAGAGTATGATAGTCATAGTCAATACACATTTGTAAGGTACCACCCTTTATCTTATCCAGAACCATTGAAGAAGCAGAAGGACTAGAACTAGGACGAATGTGAACCAATCTCAACAACTCCTTAATGACCTTGTCAATTTCATCTTTGTAAACCTTAGGATGTCTATAAGGGTTGTTAATGGCCATTTGTACACCCTCCTCCAATTTTATAACATGCTCAAAACCCATGTCTCGTGGTCTACTTGGAGGAATGTGAGAAAACACCTTATGGTGGTTATGGAGCAATACATAAATGTCATTGGGATGTTGTCACAACTATTTCAATTGTTCGATGTCTATAATAAATTAATCAATTTCCCATTCAATATCACCATGTCTCAACACTACCTCCACGTTTAGATGATAGTATCATTGGTAGATATTGATGCATGACCCTATTGTGGAAAAATTACAACCCGCCTATTTTTTGTTATCTTTACAATAACAATGGAGACCATATACATAAATTCTGGTCATATTTCCCTTTAATAATTTCATTTTGTTAATTGTGTGACATTTTTGTGATTTTTTTTTTTTATTTGAATTGTGATTGCTTCATTACATTCGGTTTCTCGGTAGCTTTCCATCAGCTTTGGTTTTGTCTTGCTTGGACTTAGAATTTGCAAATAGCTTTGATAATTTTCACTAAGTGCGCTAAAAATGTACAAAATGTATATTACTTTAATTTTTTAAAATTAATTAATTTTATGTAAATATCATTTTTTAATTAAATCTATTAGTTATTATTTTAATTATTTTTTCTACAAAAACATGGGAGCTGAGATTGTATAATAATGTGGTACCTAATATCAATGTGCTTGGAGCAGTCATGGAACATAGGATTCTCTAATAGGCGAATCCCACACTGGTTGTCACAAAAGATCACAGTGGCATCCAAGACATGCTCAAATAGCTCACTGAAGAGCTTCCTCAACCAAATAGCTTCACAACAAGCCATACTCGTAGCAATGTATTCAACCTCGGCAGTGCTTAGTGCAACCCATTTCTACTTCCTGCTCATCAAAGATATTGATGCAGACCCCAAAGAGAAGCAATAGCTAAACATGCTCTTATGATCCACCACATTGCCAGGCTAGTCAACATCTAAATATCCATGTAGTCTCAAGTTCCTGACAGTTTATCTCAGTCCATAGTGGGATTGTTCCTTGAAGATATCTCAAGAGATTCTTAGCAACAATCCAATGAATGTGATGAGGCTCGACCATAAATTGACTCAATGTGTTTACAATGAAGAATATGTTAGGATGGGAGTTGGAAAATAACATCAAAGCCCCCACAAGTTGATGATACTCAGAATGGTTCATTAGTCCATGCCCAAAAAAACTTCCACATAACTTCTTAAAATTGAGTTCCATCGGAGCAGTCATTGACTGGAAATCCACCATCCAACATCTCTCAAGTAGCTTCACAATGTATTTTCCTTGAGATGGGCTTGTCCTTTTAAACCTTGAAGTAAAGGTTCAGGTCAACATTGCTCATCATCAATCCCATCTTCATAATATAGCTATCAATCCTCTCATACCAAGTGTTAGGGACTTGCTTCACCCATAGAGGGCTTTCTTCAAAATACATGCATGTATCTCACGATATTGAACTTTGAACCCCTCAGGTTGTTCCATGTAGACTTCGTTTTTAAGAGAACCATGCAAGAAGTCAATTTAGACATCCATCTGGTGTAGGCTCCATTCTTGCAAGGTAGAAAGGGCTATGATCAAATAGATGATGGTATATCGAGAAACCGGTGAAAATATATCATCATACTCTACTCCTTCCTTTTGAGAGAAGCCTTGATAAACAAATCTGGTCTTGAAATTACTAACACTCCCACCAGTTGCATGTCTGATCTTGTAGAGAAATATTGAAGTGACCATTGACTTGTCCTTGGCTCTAGGAACCACATCCCATACATCGTTCTTCATGATTGACTCATTTTCCTCGTTCATCACATCCTTCCAAACTTGGTGTTTCATATCTTCTTCGAATGTGCAAAGCTTGGATTGAACAATGGTACTCATGGCAACTAAGTACCCTTGGTACCTATTTGACTTCTTACTTTCACAAAATTTCCCCCTTAGTGAAATGTGTTTCTCAGCATCTTCAAGAGTATCTTTGAGCCACAAAGGTCTTTTTCTTGAAGCACTTAGCTCACTAGATCCATCAGACTTTCCACATTAGACATAGGTTAATCCTACCTTTCCACATCAGCATCTAATAATTTTCCTTCGTAGGGATAGGAAGTTATCAGAGTTTCCTAAGAGAAGAATCTTCATTGAAAGTGATATCAAGACTTAATTCCACTTCCCTTAGACTAGACACATAGATTCTATATGGCTTAGAAGTTTCCCTATAGCCCACAAATGTTCCTTTCTTCCTAGATGCATATAGTTGGTTTCTTTTCTCTTTTGGCACATGAAAATTTATGGGACAAAAAAAAATTATAAAATGAGAAACATCAAGCTTCTTACAGGAGAAAAATTCTTTGGGTGTCTTGAAGTCCAAGGCTTATTACGAGCATCTATTTTGAACATATACATCGGCATTGGAAGCTTCTCCCCATAAGAACATTAGTGGACCTTGCTCATAAAGCATGTCATGGGTGGCTTCTATGATAGTATGATTCTTCCTTTCGACAACACCATTTTGTTCAAGAGTATATGTAGCAGTGGTCTCCATATTAATGTCAGTTTCTATACAATAGTATTTGAATTCATTTGACTCATATTTTGTACCATTATGAGTCCTCAATATTTTTATCTTCTTCCCTGTTTGATTCTCAACCAAGGCTTTGAAAGAGTGTAAACATTTGAACACTTCATCCTTCTTCTTTAAGAAATAAATCCATGTTTTGCGAGAGAAGTCATCCACAAAAATAACATAGTACAAGTATCCACCCAAATATGTCATGACCAACATATATGATAGATCACATTGGACCAATTGAATAATATCAGTGTTCGAGTTTCACTTAAGGGGAATGGTTCCCTTCTATGTTTTCCAAGTTCACAAACATGACAAAGACGTTCATGATATAAGTTGAATTTAGGCATACCTGTGACCATCTTCCTTACATCAGGTAGGGCTGCAAAATGGAGGTGAGAAAATCTCTGGTGACATAATTTGAATTGAAGAAAAGTATCACAAGTCGTTAATGACTCCCAACGGACTTCCTCCAACTCGATAGAGACCTTCAAACCTAAATCCAAAAGTGTATGCATCTCTTGGGTTCCTTTTCCAAACAAGAACCTTCTCATCAATGAATTTCACCTTGAAACCTTTATCTTCCATTGTATAAATAGAGACCAAGTTCTTTTTCAGATCAGGTACAGATAACACTTCTTGTAAATAAAAAGTTTGACCTTGATTTAAGTGGAGAGTAATATCCCAATTCCTTTCATGGGATAAGTGGCATTATCCTCAAGTATAATCTCCATATTCATTTTCTTTTCAATCAAGTTTGAGAGAGCCTCTTTCTATGCAGTGAAGTGCCTTGAAGAACCACTATCAATCAACTAATGATCCGATGTATCTGGAGGAGAGGTAGTGGTGAGGGAAGAAATAAGATAGGATTCTTTTTTCTTCACAACATTAACTTATTCAAACCTAGATTTTATCGACTTCTTTGGAGGATGACCATTTCCATTTTGAGCAGTGGGATCGTTCCTCTTTCTTTTGTTATTGAACCTAGTAACATCCCCTGGGGTAAATGTTTGTATAAAAAACATAATAGGAACAGAAATACAATATAAATATCAGCCATCAAATTCCATATATACATCATTACATTTTCACATGGAAATCAAGGGAATGAATTCTTTTCGTTAATAATGCAATGAACCAACCGGTGATGGGACTACCACATTCCACCCGACCTTAGATTAGCTGAGCCGAGTCTCTCTTCAACCAATCACCCCTCTGCCATATTACAAGCGTGAATGTGGGACTCACAGAACACATCAAAAAACACCAATCAATGTGGATGCCACCGGAGTTCTCTGCCTACACAGTGAGGAATTTGAGTGCCTCCTAGTCTTTTATGATTTACTAGTGCATCCGAAGTCTGATCCAGGGATCACTAGGCCATACACTAAGACATACTCTCCAAACTTTACGGTGCATTCCATCCTGGAATCACTAGGCCCAATGGAGAGAAAATACACCTTTGGCCTTACTGTATATCCTGCCATTCACTAGCAAAGATTCCTAGGCCCATTGAGGCACACAATCTAGCTTTATCGCAACCCAAAGTCCAATTAAGGGGTTACTAGGCTAGTGGCTTTGTGCATCCTCCGTCTACTTCTGGGACCACTGCCACCATGTGCTTGTCAATTCGAAGATCCACCCGACTCAGTTTTGAATCCAATTCGGCCAAACCCCCACAAAACGCATGAGAGAACCCATCTCATCAAAGCTATCTTGAAATGGCAAGGCTAGGCTGAAAATACTGTCACACCTAGAAAACCCATGCCATGGTAGAAAAAAACACATGCAATCCCATAAATGCCAAATCTTGCAAGGAAAATACACATGCAATCCCATAAATGCCAAATATTGCAAGGAAAATACACATGCAATCCCATGTATGCCAAATCTAGAAAGGAAAATACACATGCAAGTTGATACCTACAATGAAGCCTGTTGTAGCCGCTTGATCCTACCTTTCCATACCTAATCCTTGCTTCCTCTTGCCTTCTTTGATTTTCTTGCTCCAATGCCAAAGTGCTCCAAGGAAACTCTAAGTTTCCAAGAGTATTAGAGAGAGAGTAGTGAGGGAGCTCCAAAACTAAACTAACCAAGTCTTTCCCACTGATCCTCATAAGTCTTTATATTAATGAGGCCTCTATTTTCTTCATTTTCCTCCGCACATGCAATCTGTGACCTTTCACCTCATTTTTCTCCTAATTACCGTTATTTTCCTTCATTTTCCTCCTAACATGCAACCTATGACCTTTCACCTCCTTTTTCTCCTAATTACCATTATTTTCATAAATAAATGTGCCAAAATACCTTTTTGCCTCTTTAATGGCTTATCCATTGCATTTTCCAATTTCCTTAGCCATAAACAGCTAAGTGAACACTGCCTGGGATGTCTTTCCCACCATTCAGCTTGTAATGCATGTCCCATCATCCATGGTATTTATATATTTTTACATGGAATTTTCACCAGGGCTATTACAGAACCCTCCCCCTGGGGGAACATCCTCCTCGGTGTTCAATGACACCTATAACTACATGACTGCTAAAAGCAAAACATACTACCCATGAAGCTTTATAACAAACCTTGTTACAGTATTTACAATAACCACATATACACACATTCACATATGCACATTTTCTCAACCAACAAATAAAATAATACAATGCCTGCATCCACAACAAGGGAATCCAGAGGCTCACACCACCACCCTCAAAGTAATACTAGGATCCACCTCCTTCCAAGGAAGTCCATAATCCACTGCAAATTCAAATACACATCCAATGTCCATCGCTATAATCTCGCGCCACTTGTACTCTCAGTGAATAGCTATCGTCTCGTTGTTCTAGCACACACTCCCAATGTGCATCTGATTCCATATGGTAATGCTAATGGTCAAAACAAATCCATCAATGACCTTCCCTTCTTTGTTATACTATCCCTCGAGAATCCAGTCACCCCTTCCATGCAGTCACTCACCTTCCAAGTTCTGCTGGCACGCCCATCCTGGGTAGTCCATCCTTTGGCAAGGCTTCCTCTCATCAGAAGAATCAAATACCAAGGCATATACCTACCTCAAAACTACCATACCAGTCATAGCATGCTCATGGAAATCAATTGACACTATTGGCTACCAGTGTTCCATAATGGCCCTGCTCCTAACGTGCTTTACCAACACACTGCTGCATGTTTCAATTCCTTTGTTACTACTGCTAATTCTTGCAGTCGATTTCAACCATCCAACTGGGCATGTTCATTCTTCTTGTACCAAGAACATAATTTCAATTAGATTCAAAATAAATTGAAACAAATTCAAATCATACCTCATTGTTAATTCGTCGATAAGGTACACTTGGAATCATGCTTGCTTCCTGTCACAAGAAGTCAAACTAGCACCTTTGACCAAATGAACATGTATAAAAATATCACATCAGGTTAGCTCAAAACACAACCATCATAGATAAAAATCATAAATCACATGTAACCATCATAAACCAGAATCATAAGTCACATATAATCATCATATACCATAGTCATAGAATCACATGCATAATAAAACTGAAATAAAATGATGATATGTATCCTTTCCTCAATCCTTAGTTCTACCTTTGTTCTTTTGTATAGAGACCGGATTGGTTGGCACACCTAGAAAACACCCAATGCCTTCTCCTCTACTAGGCACACATACGCATAATATGCATCACACACATACAACCACACCTGACACACAACACCATGCAATACATGCACCTACACCTGATGTACAATGCATACACTTACAACCAGTGTATAACATAGTGTATCCATCTATACCCAATGTACAATAACACCCAATACATGTAACTACACAAAGTACAACACAATGAGTACACACACCACAATACCATGACTACATTATGCAAATATATAATACCACATGTCAATAACAAACTCACCAAGGGTATACTCCCCTCCATTGTCCGACCTGAGGACCTTGGTCTTCCTACTTGTCTGGGGCTCCACAAGAGCTTTGAACTCTTGAAACCGCTCGAAGACCTTACTCTTGGTCTTCAAGAAATAAATCCAGGTCTTCCTGGAGCGGTCATCAGCGAATTAAACATAGTACTCATAGCCACTCAAGGATACATGAGACATCTGACCACTCACATTGGTATGAATCAATTCAAGGATCCCCATCACTCTGTTGCCACTACTTAGAAAAGGAGATCTGGAAAACTTCCCCATAGCACATCCTCTAGATACATCATGGTGATTAGAACTGAAATCTGGCACACCAGTGGTGATCTCCTGCAATGTACTCAAGGCCCCATGATACATGTGCCCCATCCTATGGTGCCAACTTTGACACAACTCTAAACTGCTAGATCTGTTGTCGGTCTTGTCTTGAGTGCTACTACTGAAAGCCATTGGGGGCTGGAATATGAACTTGTACACGTTGGCATGGCGCACATGAATTAGTATAGCTGAAGAAGTTGGAGTTCCCCTAGGATATATAAGCACCTACCCTATCCTGAACAACACATCATACCCTTAGTCCTCAAGTGTTGAGACATATATTAAGTTCTTCTTCATTCTAGGCACATATAGAACATCTGACACTCTCAAGGGAGGTTTGGGTCCCCTATAAAATGTTAGTTTCCTCACACCGACTGCTCTAACCATGTTGTCATCACCAAGTACTACATCCATATTAGTATCATCCTCTAAAATCTCTGAGAAGCACTCTCTCACTCCTATCATGTGGCGGAAAGTGCCACTGTCAACATACCAAATGCTAGAAGATGCTATGCTAGTAGCGGGAAGTGCACACTCCCTCTGAACCTATATGGAAGGTCATCTTGCACTAGTGGCCTCACAAGCTGTGAACCCAAACTCCCGATCAAAGCTCTTTGAGAAGCTTTCTATCTCTGTAGAAGTTGCCATGGGTTTGTCTCTCCCTTTCTTGTTCTTCTTCTCTGGACACACAATGGTATAGTGTCCCAACTTTTGGAAATTCCAACATTTGGCTTTGGAATAGTCCTTCTCCTTATTCGGCTACTTTCCTTTACCTTTTTCTTTCCCTCCACCATTGGAATATTTCTTCTTTACTCTGCCACTCTTTTGTCTTGCTAACAATTCCACATTATCATCCTCCTTCACTTGTTTGGATGCCCTAATATTGTTCTTTCTTATCTCATTCTGAATGCAATCATCCCATGACCTCCCCCAACCGGGATGGTTTTTCCATGCAACAATGCCATCCACAAAATTTTCCCAAGTCTTAGGAAGACCATTCAAAGCAATCCCCACCAACTCAATGGGTGCAGTGATCTCACCTACGGTTATCAACTCATATCTCTCTGAAGTGATCTTTGTGAGGTATGTTGTAGCACTATCAGTCTTAGCCATTTCAATGACCATCAATTTCTCCTTTAGGACCATTTTTCTATTTTCATTTGAGCTCTGGTAAAGACTAGTCAAGGTTGTCCACATCTCATGTGCATAAGTCTTTCCTCTCACATGAGGAATGGAATGATCTTTGATTCCTTCTAGAATCAATCATTTTTCCTTATCATTCATTTTGTTAAACTCTGCTAACTACATAGGGTCAACAGATACTACTACTGGGTTCTGTGTGGTATTTACCATAATGCTCTAGACTTCTGCTTCCTCAAAGATTCTATGGATTCTATGCTTCCATTCACTATAGTTGTTCTGCCCATCCAACCTGTCTTCAACTCTCAAACCCAAAGACATGATTCACTGTCCCACCATACTGAAATTCAATCTGTGGTAAAGGTTTTTATTTTCTGTGTAAAAGTCAGTGTGTTGTAATTTTCACTTTGTTATCCCAAACTACACTTTTCAGCCAACCAAGCTCTGATACCATGAAGAAATTTCAACCCCCACTCTGGTTATTAGTTTTCCTTATCACTCCATGCATTTAGTTTTAAATCCAAGCATGATAAAAATTCTAAGAATATGGAAATGACAATATTTTTCTGAAAACATAAATTTAGAGATTCAAAAACTATTGAAATTACAAAAATAAAACACAACAAAATTATGATAGCTATAAATAGAAAATAACAAAATTATTTTTGGTCAATGTTACCTTGGAAAAACCCCCCCACAACCCTTAGGGAAAACTAGTTTGACAACTCTTATTTATTTCTGAAAATGCTTTTATAGAGAAACTAAAATACACAGTAAAAACTCTAGCAACCACAAATTACAACTTATCTCGATTTTGATGTTTGAACACTGCCTAAAAAATCTTTCCAATCAGCAAACAACCAAAATAAAATTTTTTCCAACAATATAAAACATTAAATGTTGTACGGCCTGCCTTGAAAATCATGCCCCAAACCTGCTATAAGGATTGTACGGACCGTACAGATTTTTAGCACTACGGTTGCCTCAAAAATTGTGCCCAAAACTTGTGTCAAAATTTGTGCCCTTGCTATTGTCCCTCTTCCTCGATTTATGTGCCTTTCTCCTGTTGTACAATTTTGCCTTGAAATGTGTGCCAATAAATGATACTGCTTAGATTTACTGAAATGTCTTCTTGCTACTCTCCTTCACTTCCTCAATGCTCAAAAATTTTCTCCTTACTCTCTCTTCTCTCTCTCAAATGCTCATGAAAGAATGAATTGATATTTTTTCTCTTCTCTTCTCCTTTTACTCTCTAAATGACCTCTTGGGTTACCTTGAGATCTAATGGTTCAGATTCATTTAGATCTAGGGATGAAAATAAATGTGCATTTAATTCTCACTTTCTATTTTATAACTCACCCACTTAAATAAAGACCCACTTAGCCTTTTATTTCCATATTTGCTTTTTCACTTTCTAATTCTTCATTGACTTTAATAAAGTCACATTTAAATTAGAATGTAACTTTACCACTTATAAAGTCAATTTGAAATTAGAATATAACTTTACCACTTGTAGAGTCACTTTTAAATTAAATGGACTTTACCACTTATAAAGTCACTTTAGGAGAAAAGTACAAATTAATTTGGGCACTTTTCCCTAGGCCAAAGATCAAAGCCTTAGGGAACCACTTGTCCTCTTGTACCCAAATTTTAACATTTTTTTCTTTGAAACCCGTATGATCTTCAAGACTATTTTTTTCTTCTTTTTTTTGTATCTCTTATACCATGTTGAGAAATATTTAGGGAAACATTGTTAGGATTTTATTAATTCTATTTTTCTAATTGACACTTTCGTGTGATGCTTTTTATCAATTCTTCTTTGTAGCGAGTATATTTTTATCATCAAGACAAATTCCAAACAATCAAGATCATAAACATAATAGGAGAACACAAGATGTAGACACTTAGCTAGCGAAAAACCACTCTTTGACAGGAAAACCTAGTCAAACTCTTGTTAGTCCAGGTTAACAACCTAAATATTGTAGTGTCTTTGAGCAATATATTCCAATTTTTTACCATAGGACTTGAGGGGATTCATATCATATATCACATCTTTTGGATAGTGCAGAATTATGATCTATGAGAATGTTGTATATAGGAGCTCGACCTTACTTAGGTTGGTTGTCTATTTTATCGGATGCTTAAACTAATCTTAGGTTTCATAATATAATGTTGAGACATATATGGTATTGATTTATACATAATCTTACAAACTCTTCTTAGATAGTAGAACCAAATCAACTTGAGACATCCAAAACCCTTTGACCTGGAGCAAGACCCTCCCTCCATCCACTAAGTGAGTCTTCCAAAAAATGCTTAACAAAACTATCTTTATACCATAGATTTCAGGGTCTCCATCTTCCTTTTGACTTTCAATTGCAACATACAAGTAAATTATGTCCACAATATCAGTAGCAAACTTCAGTTCTGCAATATGTTAGCAAACTTTAGTTCAACAAGATGTTAGAAAACTTTAGTCCTACAACATCTAGGCAAACTTTGGTCATGCATCATCTCTCACTAGCAAACTTCAGTTATACAATATCTTCGCAAACTTTAGTTCTACAAGATGTTAGAAAACTTATGTCCTGCAACATCTGGGCAAACTTCAGTCATGCATCATCTTAGAAAACTTCAATCCTACAACATCATAGCAAACTTCAGTTACAACATCATAGCAAACTTCAGTCTTGCAACATCTTAACAAACTTGAGTCCTGAAACATCTTATTAAACTTGATTTCTGAAAAATACTTTTGTTCTACAATATAATTGCCCATAACTTAGCCTCCACTAGTTAATGATTTAATCTTTAAGTTATTATTTTATAAATATTTTTATTTGGGAATTATTAGAAAAATTAGAAACATTAACATAGCTTATCTTACCTTTGATTAGTAAACAATCCATTTATGAGAAATGGTAGATTGTTGTGTGTCAAATCTTTGTTCATAGCATATAATATTAAATTAACCAAAAGATTCCTTGACCTTACTAACAACTATAAGAATGGAAATCACTATATAATTATGCTATTCCATACGATACAATATTATACTAACCAAAAGATTCGTGTGCTTACTGACAATTATGATAATCAATATCGCTATATAATTATGCAAGTTCTATAGAGATTTTCTTTAATAACACTTAACTACTAACATGTGGTCACTGGTCTTAGTGGATCATCATGGCGTAGCAAGATATTAACAACTCAAGTTTCGCTTACTTTCTTGACACTTAAATTTCCATAAGATACTAACAACCCAACCTTCCCTTCCTTGCTCCACATCCTAAAGCTCAAGGGAATACTCCACTATCGTATATGTTCAGTGCAGCCTTCATGAAATGGGGAGAGAAATTTAGGTGGCTAAAATCAAGTTTAGGTCCTTCATACTTGCCATACAAAGACTAAACAAACTAGATACATGTAGCCTATAGACTTTCATTAGCAACTAAAAACCAATATGAGAAAAGCAAAAATTGAGTAGAACATATTACTTTCCATATATGTGATGCATAAACATAATAGGAAGCCCAATCACTACTTGATTGTTTACCATACCTCTAGTTTATTTATATTTTTATCTATTTACCATAAATATTTTTAGTGTTCATAAACCTCTTTATGTTTTAAATTTATATTGTGTTTATACATACTAATAATTAGATTGACTTTTAAACAGGGCCAACATGAGATTAGAAATGTTAAATGTTAAGAATTACATTTACATTTACATTTACATTTACAACCTAAATATTGTAGTGTCTTTTTTCACTATACTCCAATTTTAACCATAAGATTTGAGGAGATTCATATCATAGATCACATTTTTTGAATAGTACAAAATTATGATCTTTGAGAATGTTGTACCCTCAAGTCTTAAATATAATTTACAAAACTTGATTTATATCATGAGGAGCTACGCCTTACTTAGGCCTCTTACAATAATATTTTTACATAATAACATGTAATTAACTGAGAATAATTTGCTAACTTTTAAAGCGAAAAAGAAAATCTTCATGCAAATGCAATAAATTGTACTATTGTGAAAAGGAGATCACCATCCAAATCAATAAAATCATGTACTATTCTAATAGAATATTCAAATCTATCTTGCACTCTCCCGATACAATTTGAAAATTTATAAACAAAGTCTCTGTCGATTTATGTTCGACCAATAATACATTATTCAAATCCATTATGTACTATTTCTTCAAGATGACAAGAATACTATGATGGTTGGGAGTCCTAAGATTTGAATGAATGTATGCCTTAGGAGATTAGATCATATGATCCTGGAAATAATATAGTTTGATAGTGTTTGGAAAGATATTTCCAATGGTATAACTTAAGTCAAAAAAATTCCTCCATGATCAAATGTTATGGTCTGTCAAAGTTAGGAGGCCAAAAGTCAAACTTACTAACTTGACCATGAGTTCTAGTAATCTAGTCAACATACATACAGTGCTTGAATACAGGAGGAGGAGAAACGTTGTCATATTCAAGCTCATGAGGAATTGCATAGGTACCACTCATAACATAATTCTCGGAGATCAACCCTTGAAGTTTCAAAAGATGGCACAAAGTGAACTCTAGCGGTGGCAAGAATGAGGCAAGGCCCAGTTGGGTGGTCTAGCAAGGCCACCTATTGAAATTGGAAACTAGGGCCAAATTCAACCTTAGTATATATCATATGATGGAGATGATTATTGCATTGGATTCCTCTTTTTGAGGGTTCCAATTTTTTTATAAATATCATCCCATTCTCACAAGCAGAAGTGAAATTTTGAATTTACGCACAAATTGCCAAGGTCGACCTGAGTCAAATGTAGGCTCATAAGCCCAACATACATGTCTTCTCACCATCAACGAAGTGTATAAATAGGAGTGACCTCTCTTCCCATTTGGTACATCACTCATCTCATCACATATATATCTCTCTCCTCTCTTGATTGGTAAGTACAACTTGGAGGCAACCTTCTCTACTTCGCTCATGTGAAAGGAGGAATAATTTATGGGTTTGTTACTAGGCAAAAAGTTCAAGAAAATAGAAAAACATTGACCAAGGTGCTTCTGATCAACGTTGAATTCATTTTTATGGGCTTAAATATGATTTTTGAAGCTGCATTTATTGGTACAATTTTCAAGAAGTTTGGGACAATTTGACTAGGGTTGACTTCAGATTTGACCACATAATTTACAGAAGCTCTTTCTCTAGTTTGACCAAACTATTTTTCATTGATTTTGACCCTCTTGGAAGGTCGAATTTATATGTTGTTGATCGAGCTTCTTGGAGGATATTTTGGAGTTTCTTTGACCGTCATTGACTTTTTGGTTAGGGATGCAGTTGACCATTATTGACTACTGATTTCACATGACTGTTTTGCACAAGTAAATTTGACATTTGTACTCTCCCTCTCTATTTAACTATTGAAGAATAATAAGAATATTTGATCTAAGGGTTTCCCCACATTGGGTATTTTTCCCTGGTATTCACCATATCTTATGTCATCTTTCCTTGGCTTGCCTTCTACACATTTTTTTATGTGATATTTGCATTTACTGTCAATGAGTTTAAGTTAATTTCATTACTACTAGAAATAATTGGACATTGTCATTGGGATAATAAGGAACATTGAAGTAAATTTTTCTAAAGCATAGAACATACCATTGTTATCTAAAAGTAACATGGTATCAGATCTTAGGTCAAGACAAAGCCCAAGCAAGACTAGGGAAAATAAATCAATAAGCAAAGTTGTTGGACAAGGATGTGGAACTAGTCCCAATGATGAATACATCTTACTTCAAATATGAGGACAAGATTAAGAACAAATCTAACCATCACGCATGGAAGATGTCTCTATGTCTAACATTGGAAGAAAATGATGACATGGAATATGTCAAAGGAAGTGTAGTGGAGCCTTTTTCAAATGCATTCGTTGCTGCATAAAAAAATTACAATAAAGGTGATGTTAAAGCTAAGAAAATTAATGTTGATTCTATTCAAAAACCTTCAGTTGCCTATATTTTTTATTTGGAAACATCTAAGGAGATGTATGACAAACTGGTTGGGGTGTTAAAAGTAAATAATACAAAATCAAGTTCTCTTTCTCAAGAAAAAGTTGAAAGACATCAAGATGGATACAAGAGAATCCATCCAATCCTACTTCATAAGGATTATCGAGATCAAGAATGATCTCCTATCTATTCGGGAAGTCATTGGTGGCAGGGAGATTACTCTTATCACATTTTGAGGCCTTACAAGAGAATGGGATGTGGTAAACACTACCATCCTAAAAAATGACAGGATTCCATTATTTGATGAATTATTCACTAGATGCACTCAAGAATAACTGAGGAAGATGGAAACAGACAAGTCGTCAAATGGAAACAATCCTACTGCCTTCTCCGCCCATTATAAAAGGAAGAAAAAATGTTGGTCCAAGAAATCAAGGTCAAGGATTCAAGACGAGATTCAAAGAAGGAAGAAAAGGAAGATGCTTCAATTGTAATAGGTTTAGCCACTTCACTAGAGAGTGTCCTCACAAGAAGGATACTGCAATAGATGATGACAACAATAACAACTTCAAGGGCAATGAAAATCAAAATAACAATAGGTTTGTAACAGCCCTGGTGAAAATTCCAAGTTGAATGGAGGGAAAGACATCCTAGAGGGTGTCCACTTGGTTGTTTATGGCTAAGGAAATTGGAAAAGGCAATGGCTAAGGCATTAAAGATACAAATAGGTATTTTGGCACATTTATTTATGAAAATAATGGAAATTAGGAGAAGAAGGAGGTGAAAGGTCATAGGTTGCATGTTAGGAGGAAAATGAAGGAAAATAATGCAAATTAGGAGAAAAATGATGTGAAAGGTCACAGGTTGTATGTGAGGAGAAAAATGAAGGAAAATAATCAAAAATGAAGGAAATAGGGGCCTCATTAATAAAAAGGCTTATGAGGATCAGTGGGCAAGACTTGGTCAGTTCAGTTTTGGAGCTCTCTCATTACTCTCTCTCTCTCTCATACTCTTGAACACTTAGATTTTTCTTGGAGCACTTTGGCATTGGAGAAAGAAAGCAAAGAAGGCAAGAGGAAGTAAGGATCAAGTAGGGAAAGGTAGGATCAAGTGACTACAACAGGCTTCATTGCAGGTATCAACTTCCATGTGTATTTTCCTTGCTAGATTTTGCATGCATGGGATTAAATGTGTTTCTTTTCTACCATGGCATGGGTTTTCCCAGGTTTGACAATATTTTTAGCCTAGCCTTTCCATTTCCTGATAGCTTTGATGAGATGGGTTCTCTCATGCATTTTGTGGGGGGGTTTCCGGATTAGATTCGAGGCTGAGTGGGGTGGATATCTGAGTTAACAAACACATGGTGGTAATGGTCCCTGAACCAAACTGAGGATGCACAAAGCCACTGGCCTAGTAACCCCTGAACCAGACTGTGGGTTGCGGTAAACCTAGATTGTGTGCCTCGGTGGGCCTAGGAATCCTTGCTGCTAAATGGCAGGATCTACGATAAGGCCAAGAGGTGTATTTTCTCTCCGTTGGGCCTTGATTCCAGGATGGAATGCACAATAAATCCTGGAGAGTATGTCTTGGTGTAGGGCCTAGTGATCCCTAGATCAGACTACTGGTGCATCGTAAATCCTGAGAGACTAGAAGGCACTAAAATTCCTCATGGTGTAGGCAGAGAACTCTAGTGATATCCTCATCTATTGGTATACTCTCATACAAATGTATGAGAGATAAAAATCAATTTATTTTCAAGTGTGGTTAAATTTAGTAGAGCTTTGGAGATTTCATTTCCATAATTGGACATTGGAGATAAGGCCATTATAATAGCTTCCTCCTTCTACCTTAGTGTGGACCATGGATAGTAAGGCAATATGCTATAGTTTGCTATATTGGTGAATGTTGATTTCAAATTAATAGACACAATGTCTTCATTTTTAGAACATGTGACTGACTATGTATGAATTATATGTCGCTTACATGTTGATTTCATAATATTTACATACATCCTTGTATGTTAGGTTACATTTTTGAATATTTTGATTACATGGATCAGTCTTGTAGATTGATTACAAGGACTGGTTGATTATGTTCGATTACATGTGGTTATGCATATTGGTAGTTGTTTTTGGATTGCTTATGCATACTGCTGGTTGCATGTGGCAATGTGTACAATGGAGTAATGGTTATTGTTATGCATGTATGGTCGTGGCTATGATTATGCATGTATAGTAGGTCAAAAATGCCTTGTGAAGTCATTGTATGAAATTTAGGTCATCATGTTTCTATTGGTTGTTATGACACCAATGAGTTGGTTGAGATAAAGAAAGAGATGCAGATCATCAAAGTGAAGTTGCAGCATTGGACCTCGAGGCAAGGGAAAATTATCATATCGGTATTTTCATTTGAGCATGCAGGTAAGTAAGTTAAAGGATTTTTATATGCATTAGGTTTATGTACATTTATTTTGATGTTATGGTTACATTCATGATAGTTGTTGGTTGATTAGTGTAGTTATATCCACATATGTCAGATAGTCAAGAATGATAGTAACATGTAGTTATATGCATTTTTATTGTTGTTTTATATTAGATAACCTGGTGATTATGCTATATGTTGTTGATGAGTATGTTATAGGTTAACTTGTTGATTGTTATATCATATTTAACTTGACAATTCGTTTTTATGTTGTTGATGAGCATGATATAGAGCTTATTGTTGTTATATGCTATTAACTTGATGAGTAGAGTTATTTCATTGAGATCTTGATGTCGTAATTTGGATTGGTCATATGTGTGAAGGTTATGTTCATTTCCTTGAAGATCCTTATGTTCTATATATTGTGCTAACCTGGTTTGACCTATGAAGATGGTAATGGTTGCGATATTCAGGTATGAACCGACATATTTGCGAGATGGTTTCATACTAATCTAGATTGACTTTTCATATGTGTGAATGATAATTTTGTATGAGTTTATGATGTGAACATGTTAGTTAGATATTGTTATGGATATCAAGATCTTATGAGTTCTTGAGTTGACATGTTGTAAAGTTATATCTCACAAACTAGATTGATTACGTAGACAAGATAGCCTCCCCTAAGATAAACTAAGTTATGAGTTTGCTTATGTATTATACTTGGTGTTTCATAGTTGATTACATCGTCTATTTGGTATTTGAGTGTTAGGTGCCTATTATGTTGTCTAATTTATTTATTTAACATGGCATGTCTACGAGTTGGTTGATTGTTTGATGATTTGCATAATATGAGTATGTGCTCCAACAATCTTGTTTTAAGATGATAGTACTAATACATATGTGTTAAGACAGTTGATAGGTACTTGAGTGTAGTAGGTGATAGTTTTAGTATTATGCCCAATCACCGTGAGTTCACTATGGACTATGACATGATGGTTAGTCTTGGTAAAGGTCAATTTCAAATTGATAGATATGATTTTCTTGATATTTGGAACATTTGGTTGATATGTGTGAGCATGATGTAGGGAGTTGCATGGCAAGAGAGGTTTCCATGAAATTTTGAAGAAGGCTCGGGTTGAGCATTCCCTGGGAACCATGGGGATTGATTCAGGGTGTTTTTTTTAGTCTTATGCTTTTGGTCTTATATGAATTGTTGAGCTTGATTTGTGTCTTTGTTTATTTCTAGTGTATGGCCATACCACTTTTTTTGTGGAGTAATGTTCTTATTGGATTTCATGGTTTTCTTCGTGTTGTTGTTTTTGTTCTTTCCTTTTACGTTTTGAGTCTGGGAATTGGTTGGGAAAGAGAAAAGTTGATGGAAATAGGGAGATATGTGTGGTACCCAACCAATGATATAAGACCCGGATGAAGCTCTGTGCATAAGTAAGTGTAGCGGAAGGTAAGACTATGAAAATTGGTTGGACTGGTTTGGTCCATTGTGGTAAATGGACAGTAGCAATGCAGACACAAGAAATGTAACTAGGAAAGGTAAAGTAAATTGATAAGAAGTGGCATATGCTTTTGCTATGTTGGGAACGTTTTCTTTCAATGCCTATGCATAATAAGAAAGTTCTCTTAACCTAGACCTTATGTTATCTGGTAATTATTTTATGATCATGATTATGTTGAAGTTTATATATGTATACATGTATGTAGGTATGACATTGTCTAATAGTATCATGATTATTTTATGCTAACATTTATATCCATGTATGTATCCATGTATATATGTTACTACTTGACAAGGTTGTCAGGGATCATTCTTGCGGAGGAATGATTGCTTATGCAGGAGAACAACATGAAGACGTTCCTGGTCTACGAGGAATCAACTTGGAAGAGTATTCACGACAAATATACGAGGTTAGTATCATTTGGATATGAATTGATATTGTATACTTGTATTATCCCTATGTTTATGTTATTACAGGTAATGTTGAAGGATACATTAGCCAAGTGAAAGTAGTGTGGTTTGCAACATGCTAGGGTAAGCATGGATAGGACAAGGGATGAAAGGTTTCTTGGTAAGGAGAGTGTGGTTTTGGATGTGTGATACTATTGTTGTGCATACGTCGTATATGTTGTACATGTTGTATCTATGATGTGTGCACTTGTGGTGTTGTGTATACATAGCATGTGTACATGTTATTTATGCAATGTTATGTACAGGATGGTACAAATAGGTTTGTGTGAATAATGCATATTGGGTGTTGTATGCATATTATTTTGTGTTCATGATGTATATGCGGTGTGTGTGTATATGGTGCTCTGTGCATGTTGGATATACAATGTTGTGTATGGATGATGCTATGTACATGTTGGATATGCAGTGCTATGTACACTTGGTGTTGTGTTCGTGTTGTACATATGGTGTTGTGTGGATGATTTTACAAGTGGTGCTGTGAGCATGTGGTGCCATGTATATGTTGTACATAGGGTGATATGAGCATGCAGTGCTCTGTATCTATCATGCACGTGATGCTATGTACATATGGTGTCCCATACACATCATGCATGTGGTACTGTGTACATGTTGTATTGTGTACACATTGTACATTGGTGTAGTGTACATTTAGCGTTGCGTACACATTGTGTAGGTGGTGTCGTGTACATGTGATTTTGTGCACATGTTGTGTAGGTGGTAGAGTGTGTAGGTGGTAGAGTGTATAGGTGGTACTATGTACATGTTGTACTTGTACATATGGTACTGTTGTACGTGTGGTATTGTGTGCATGTCATCCATGTTTGGTAAAGCATGTCAAGAGTAGGGCCATTGTGGGACACTGGTACCCAATAGTGTCAATTGATTTCCATGAGCATGTTATGACAAGTATGGTAGTTTTGAGGTGGGTATGTGCCTTGGTCGTTGAATCTTCTGATGCGAGGGAGCCTTTCCAAGGGATGGACTGCCCAGGATGGGGGTGCCAGCAGAACTTGGAAGGTGAGTGACTGCATGAAAGGGGTGACCAGATTCTCAGGGGACAATGTAGCAGAGAAGGGAAGGTCACAAATGGATTTTTTTTGGTCATTAGCATTGCCAGATGGAATCAAATGCACATTGGGAGTGTGCCCTGGAACAACAAAACAATAATTGTTTGCTGAGAGGACAAGTGGCGCAAGATTATAGTGCTGGACATTGGAAGCAAATTTGACTTTGCAATGGATCATGGACATCCTTGGAAGGAGGTGGATCCTGGTATTACTTTGAGGGTGGAGGTGTGAGACTCCGGATTCCCTTGTTGTGGATGCAGGCATCATATTATTTTATTTGTTGGTTGAGAAAATGTGCATATGTGAATGTGTGTATATGCGGTTATTGTAAATATTGTAATGAGTTGTGTTATGAAGCTCCATTATGAGGCATGTTGTCATGTTGTCATGATGTTTTTATTTTGAGTAGATCTTTCATTGTAAATACTACAACAAGTTGTGTTATAAAGCTCCATGGGCAGTATGTTTTGTTTTCAGCAATCATGTAGTTATAGGTGTCATTGAACACTGAGGATGATGTTCCCCCAAGGGGGAGGGTTCTATAACAGCCCTGGTGAAAATTCCATGTAAAAATATATAAATACCATAGACGATGGGACACATATTCCAAGCTGAACGGTGGGAAAGACATCCTATGGGGTGTTCACTTGGTTGTTTATGGCTAATGAAATTCACAAAGGAAATGGCTAAGACATTAAAGAGGAAAAAAGATATTTTGGCACATTTATTTATGAAAATAATGGAAATTAGGAGAAAAAGGAGGTGAAAGGTCATAGGTTGCATGTTAGGAGGAAAATGAAGGAAAATAATTGAAATTAAGAGAAAAATGAGGTGAAAGGTCACAGGTTGCATGCGAAGAGGAAAATGAAGGAAACTAATGGAAAATGAAGAAAATAGAGGCCTCATTAATAAAAGGGCTTATGAGGATTCATGGGAAAGACTTGGTCAATTCAGTTTTGGAGCTCTCTCATTACTCTTTCTCTCTCATACTCTTGGACACCTAGAGTTTTCTTGGAGAACATTGGAATTGGAGAAAGAAAAGCAAACAAGGCAAGAGAAAGCAAGGATCAGGTAGGGAAAGGCAGGATCCAGCAGCTACATTAGGCTTCATTGCAAGTATCAACTTGCATGTGTATTTTCCTTTCTAGATTTGGCATGCATGGGATTGCATGTGTATTTTCCTTACTAGATTTGGCAGCCTAGCCTTGCCATTTCCTGATAGCTTTGATGAGATGGGTTCTCTCATGCATTTTGTGGGGGGATAGCCAGATTGGATTTGAAGCTGAGTGGGGTGGATTTCTGAATTGACAAACACATGGTGGTAGTGGTCCATGAATCAGACTGAGGATGCACGAAGACACTGGCCTAGTAACACATGAATCGGACTATGAGTTGTCGTAATGCTAGATTGTGTGCCTTGATAGGCCTAGGAATCCTTGCCGGTTAATGGCAGGATATACGATAAGGCCAAGAGGTGTATTTTCTCTCCGTTGGGTGTAGTGATTCCAGGATGGGATGCACGGTAAAGCCTGGAGAGTATGTCTCAATGTAGGGCCTAGTGATCCTTGGATTAGACTATGGATGCATGGTAAAGCCTGAGAGACTAGGAGGCACTCAAATTCCTCATGGTGTAGGCAGAGAACTCCGGTGGCGTCCACATTGATTAGTGTTTTTTGATGTTTTGTATGAGTCCCACATTCATGCTTGTAATATGGCACAAGGGTGATTGGCTGAAGAGAGAATTTTCTTAACCAATCTTTTAGATATAGAATCTAGCTAATTTGTATCTAGAGAGGGCTCTCTCCTTGAGTTTTAGCTTTTTTTTATAAGGTTTTAGGATAGTTATTAGAGCTTGGGATTTTGTTTGAATTTGTTGGTAAATTTCAAAAGCAGAGGGGTAAAACTGAATGATTTAGTCCATTGGGCTAATGGGGTCAAGGAAAATGGCTCAACTGGATTTGGTTTCTCAATAAGGGATGGCTTCATAGGGCAAGATAGCTGAATAGAGAACAAATAGAGACTGAAAGGATGGAATGGGCTTAAAAGGGTTGAATGGAAATTAAGAATCCTTCAACATGCTTTAAGAGAGTAGAACATGACCAATCACCAATAAAGAGCAATTAAGAATTATTTACTACATGATTAAAACGGATAAACTAGGAAACAAGAGCAATTAAGAATTCACTATTTATGCTAGTTTAGAAGAAAACATTGAGAACAAAAATGATTGAAGACATATTTCCCTTAAGCACTTTCTGAGTTATTCTTTTTCATTTTAATATTCAGATATGGAACATAATGAATATAATAAACTAGAAGACATTAACACATGAGATACAAGATAATTATTTGTTTGATGTCCAACACATGAATCCTGTGAAAAGTTCTTTACATCAATCCTTCATCCAGCCAGCCATGAAAATTTTGTCCAACAACACTTTTTATTCCAAAATAATTAGTTTTACAACAATGTCAAAAAATCCACCCTCAATACTCTAAACGAGGTAGTATTTATACACCAACTTTACAATAAAAATATCTCATAACAAAGTGAGATATAAATTGAGATGAATAACTAGAAGTTACATGAAGATAGGGCCAGATAGTCTCGTAGATAATAGATAGAGGCAAACGGATGGTTTACTGTCCCTATTCTTGATAGTGTGATGGAGTTAGGCACTATGATTTGGCCTCTTGTTGTCTTGAATGTAACTCTATGTTGGCTGCTCTGTTTTTATCTTCTTGCTGATACACTTTACCTACTTCTCATACTCTTTACTTGTTGATCTCTGTTTATCCTCTTTCACCCCCATTGACTGTAGTAAATAGGTAAAAAATACTTTTTACCAAAGAGGAATTAAAAATTTCTAACATTTCTTCCCACCATTTTGGCTGTGGTATTCTGGTTTTTTGAAGTTTTTTGAGGGTTTCATCTGTTTCGGTGTACCTGAAAAAGGTAGGCTAAATGGGAAACAAGTGCTTTATTTCATGCACAACATAGAATAGATTCTCTAGACTATCATAGAGAACTCTACATGTAGGGAGTGCTTTTATTCCTGATGCACTTGCTGATGAACTTGCTTGATTACCTGCATATTGATTTAACCTATCCACATAATCTATATGCCTCATTAATTTGTCATTAATAACTAAAGGACTAGGTAACCCTTTACTCTACAAAATACAAAATCTCTCCATAAAAGCATTAATCTCCTCTTGCATATCATGGCATCTTCTTTCTAAATTTTGCATCAGAGTCCTTTTAGTTAATACCCTTTTCACTTCAAGAATGGTGTTCATTCCGTCTTCAATACTTAGTTCTTGAAGCTGGTACTTATTCTTGTTATTCAAAAAATGTATGAGCCTGGTGGCTTCCTTAGGTATTTTTCCTAATTCTGCTCTTGTCTTTTGAATCTCTTCTTGGGCTGCCTTTAACAACACTATCTATTAAAAAATTACTTAGATTGATGGCCAAACATCATTTATTGACTGAATGATGTTGGCCCAAAGAATTTTCTTAATTTCTTCCAGAGGCTTGTCAAAAGTAAGATCCTTTTCTAATGATTTCACTTTGTTTTCTAATCCTTTAATCTCTCTTAATTTTTCTGTAACATTTATCTTTGACAAATCATACTCTTGCTCTAAGTTGGCATACTACTCTTTTACCTTATTTAGCTTTGAAACTTGTAGTTTCATGTCCTCCATTGATTTTATTAGTTCCTCTGTTCTCAAATTGGCAGTATTGCCCTATGATGTTCCTGTTGTTCCTGTTGTTGTTGTACCTACTCCTGTAGTTGGATCTGTGACTGCCTCAGCCATGGCTTCTAGAATATTTGGTGCTAGAGTTGTACCAAGAGTTGAAGGGACTGCAATTGAGACTATTGGTATCACGTTGGGAGGCTGAGAGGCCAACACTCCCTACTTGTCCTTTAATGATTTCTCTGTCGCATTCAATCGTTCATTAAGTTTTAAGAGTAAATCCATCAACTCTTCTTTAGATTTTTGCTTCACGATCTCATCAGTCTATGGATGCCTTGAAGGAGGTAGCTTTAGTTGTTTCCTCAAGGCAACAATATCTTCATATTTCTTTTTAATTAATGCTTCTACACCCTTCACATCTTTGGGATCATGTCCCAATCCAATAATTATTTCTTCTAAAGATTTTATTCTGTTATCTTTGGCCTGTGAGGATGCTTTCTCCAGATGTAATTGAGCAGTTGTATTATTTAGAGAATACTCGAGTCTTTAAGCCATCATAGCTTTACTAGTCAATGTAGAATAAATTATTTCTCCCGTTTGTTTGTGCAACTCAATCTAGTCCAAAGGATGAAGGTCTGATGCTATGACTTCAAAATTGGTTCTCAGATAATCTACTACTAATTGAGGTTGTGGTACCTTGGGTTTAAAGTAACTCATTATCATTTTTCCCTCTTTGATGTGATAGGCTGACATCAGTCTGTTTTGGTTAGAGGGAGCCATTTTCAAATATTGATTGCAAATAGGAAGCCTCAATGGATCATTTCTAGGTTTTATTTATGTAAATGTTTTCTCGACATCTAAGGCATCTTTCCCTAGAGGCCTGAAAGATGATACCTCTGCACTTTGTTGTCTTTCTAGCTCTTGTCTCTGTGAGCTAGTGGAAGTTCCCCGTGATGGAAAAGTTTGTTGGCTATCTACCCTTTCTCTTCTCTAGCTATCTGTAGTCTCTTCAACAAATTCCTCCTATAAAAGGGGATTTAGTCTTTGCCTTTTTATAGTAGGCTGTCTTCAAGGTCCACTAGCAAGGGTATTTGTTTCCTTGTCTCTCTTTTTATTACTTTCCACATTTAGGGGAGTTTGCAAAATCAGAGTTTCTCCCACACTGCCCTGAGTGGGAGGAGTGTGTATTTGGGACTGTTCTTTGGAAGTTTCACACTGATTAGACATTGTAGACTATTATGTGACTTGGATGCTAGTCTCTAGTTCCTTGCCTTTTACTATCCTTGTGGCTGGTGTGCTGATTTCCTGTGAAGGTTGCTTAGATGTTCCAAAAGTAGATGCACCAATTCCTGATCTTTGTACCTGCCCAAAAGAATCCATGTCAAGTTTTTTCTCAATATCTCTCATAACATTCTTAATATTAACCTATTCACTATCATTTTCTAATAAGGTCCCTTCCCTCCATTCATCCATGTTTGCAAATTGTTCAATCTATGGAATCCTATGGTGAATGTATGGTGATAGTCTGTTCTTCATTCTTCTATCATAGATAAAGTTTTTAGGGTCATATGGTATCCACCCAAAACTTTTGTGTAACTTAAGATGATCTTCTAAAATGCTTTCTACTTCTTTGCAGGCCTCCCTAGTGTTGCAGACAAAAGGGCCTAGCTGATTCTTGATTCTAAGCTGAGCTTTCTTCTTGGCATTATAAAAATGGACTGGTTATGCATTTATCATTTGCTTGAAATATTCCAATGCAAAGAGTCTCATTAGAACATACTTTGGTAGCTCAAAAGGGCAGAGCTCACACCCATATATCTTGATTTATGTATGAATCTTATATAGGTACCAATCACCTATCCTGTATTGCTTGGAAATTTGAAGGATCTTCTTAATATCACCATTGATCCTAGGAGGGGAAGCTCCTGTCAATAAGGTGGTTGCTGGATGAACAAATTGATCAATGAACTCATTATAGGAGTAAGGGGACTCAAATGATGCACGGAATATGGGACTCCAGAAAATAACAGACCTTGGATTGCCTTTGGTATCAATTTTCATGACAGGGAAAGGAAAGTTTTCTGACTCATAATACAACATGAGATGATATATGAAGGTATCATACTTGAAAAATCCTTCATTGTCCAATCTCAAGAATTGGTCATGAATCTTGTTAGCAATGTAGGAGGCATAATCATACTTAACAGTAGGGGGTTGTCCAGGAGTAAAAATTGACAACAACATTAAGGTTACCTCATCAACATATTCACTAGTGTTGAAACCCATAACTAAATATATCATATCAACAATAATTCTTCCCAGGAATTACCTTGCATTCCATCCTAGAATCACTAGGCCCAACAGAGAGAAAATACACCTCTTGGCCTTACCATATATCCCGCCATTCACCAACAAGGATTCCTAGGCCCACCGAGGTACACAATCTGGCTTTACCGCAACCCACAGTCTAGTTCAAGGGTTACTAGGCTAGTGGCTTCGTGCATCCTCAGTTTGGTTCAAGGACCATTACCACCATGTGTTTGTGAATTCGAAGATCCACCCCACTCAACTTCGAATCTAATCTGACGATCCCCCCACAAAACGCATGAGAGAACCCATCCCATCAAAGCTATCAGGAAATGGCAGGGCTAGGCTGAAAATACTGTCACACCTGCAAAACCCATTCCATGGAAGAAAAGAAACACATGCAATCCCATGCATGCCAAATATAGCAAGGAAAATACACATGCAAATTGATACCTGCAATGAAGCCTATTGTAGCTGCTTGATCCTGTTTTTCCCTACTTGATCCTTCCTTCCTCTTGTCTCCTTTGCTTTCTTTCTGCAATGCCAAAGTGTTCCAAGAAAAATCTAGGTGTCCAAGAGTGAGAGAGAGAGAGAGTAATGAGAGAGCTCCAAAATTGAACTAACCAAGTCTTGGCCACTGATCCTCATAAGCCTTTTTATTAATGAGGCCTCTATTTCCTTCATTTTCCATTATTTTCCTTAATTTTCCTCCTCACATACAACCTATGACCTTTCACCTCATTTTTCTCGTAATTTCCATTATTTTTGTCCATTTTACTCCTAACATGCAACATGTGACCTTTCACCTCCTTCTTCTCCTAATTTCCATTATTTTCATAAATAAATGTGCCAAAATACCTTTTTTCCTCTTTAATGCCTTATCCATTTCCTTTGCCAATTTCCATAGCCATAAACAACCAAGTGAACACCCATTAGGATTTCTTTCCCACCATTCAACTTGGAATACATGTCCCATCATCCGTGGTAACTATATATTTTACATGGAATTTTCACCAGGGCTGTTACAAACCTATTGTTCCTTTGATTGTCATTGCACTTGAAGTTGTTATTGTTGTTATCATCTATTGGAGTATCCTTCTTGTCAGGACACTCTCTAGTGAAGTGGCTAAATCTATTGCAATTGAAGAATCTTCCTTTTCTTCCTTCTTTGAATCCCGTCTTGAACCCTTGACCTTGATCTCTTGGACCAACATTATCTTCCTTTCATAATGGGCAGAGAAGGTGATAGGATTGTTTCCATTTGAGGTCTTGTCCGTTTCCATCTTCCTCATTTATTCTTGAGTGCATCTAGTGAATAATTCATCAAATAATGGAATCCTGTCATTTTTTACGATGGTAGTGTTTACCACATCCCATTCTCTTGTAAGGCCTCCAAATGCGATAAGATTAAGCTCCCTGCCACCAATGACTTCCCCAATATATAGGAGATCAATTCTTATCTCAATAATCCTTGTGAAGTAGGATTGGATGGATTCTCCTCTATCCATTTGATGTCTTTCAACTTTCTCTTGAGAAAGATAACTTGATTTTTCATTATTCACTTTGAACATCCCAACCAGCTTGTCATACATCTCCTTAGATGTTTCCAAATAAAAAATATAGGCAACTAAAGGTTTTTGAATAGAATCAACAATAATTTTCTTAGCTTTAACCTCACCTTTATTGTACATTGTTTGTGTAGCAACGAATGCATTTGAAAGAGGCTCCACTACTCTTCCTTTGACATATTCCATGGCATCATTTTCTTCCAATGTTTGATATAGAGACATCTTCCATGCATGATAGTTAGATTTTTCCTTAATCTTGTCCTCATATTTGAAGTAAGATGTAGTCATCATTGGACTAGTTCGAAGTCCTTGTCCAATAACTTCCCTTATTGATTTATTTTCCTCAGTCTTGCTTGGGCTTTGTCTTCACCTAAGCTTTGATACCATGTTAATTTTAGATAACAATGGTATGTTCTATGCTTTAGCAAAATTTACTTCAATGTTCCTTATTAGCCCAATGACAATTTCCAGTTATTTCCAATAGTAATGACATTAACTTAAACTCATTGACAGTAAATTTAGATAACACATAAAAAAATGTGCAAAAGAAAAGCCAACGAAAAATGCATAAGATGTGGTGAATGCCAGGGAAAAAACCCAATGTGGGGAAACCCTTTGATCAAATATTCTTATTATTCTTCAATAGTTCAATAGAGAGGGAGAGTACAAATATCAAATTAAATTTCCCAAAACAGTCATGTGAAATCAACAGTCAACAATAGTTAACTGCATCCCTAACCAGAAAGTCAATGATGGTCAAAGAAACTCAAAAATATCCTCCAAATAGCTCGGTCAACAACATATAAATTCAGCCTTCCAAGAGGGTCAAAGTCAGTGAAAAACAGGTTTGGTCAAACTAGTCAAAGGAGAGAGAAAAAACTGTTGTAAATTCTGTGGTCAAATCTAAAGTCAACCCTAGTCAAATTGTCCCAAACTTCTTGAAAATTGTGCCAATAAATGTGGCCTTCAAAAATTGTATTTATGCCCACAAAAACGAAGTCAACATTGATCAAAAGCACCTTGGTCAACATTTTCCTATTTTCGTGAAATTTTCGCCTAGTAAACAAACCCATAAATTAGTCCTCCTTTCACATGAGCGAAGTAGAGAAGGTTGCCTCCAAGTTGTACTTACCAATCAAGAGAGGAGATATATATATTTGATCTATTTATAGTATTTCATTTATTATTATTATTATTTTATTATTATTATTATTATTAATTATTTTTACTATTGGGAATACTACTCCCCCTCGTTAAGGAACTTCATTCTAGAGTTAAGCTTAATCATTTAACTTTTTATTATTTCATTTGTTTATTTATTATTTCATGTTTTCCTCACACCCACAATTGAACTATTATACTAGCATGCATCAAAATTTACACAATACCATGGAATTCCTAATGAATCTCAATTTCATTTTTCCCAACATTCAGAACTATGCATAAATTATCATTGGTCTATACCATAGCCCAAGGATCCACCCAAGACTCACCCCAAGATTCATACCTCATCTTCCCCAAGGCAAACATCCCAACCCTATACTCAATGACTCTAGGCATCCTGCAACGTTGGTCCAACTCGATCCACACTCAATAAGGTTCACAAACCCAACCATTGAAGTCCTACACACAATTATGGATTTCGGCACCCCACTCTAATATCAAAAACTCGGCCTCCTAAAGATGCTCTCATAGCCCATAAAGAGCTACCAATAAAGAGCTATAAAAGGAAAAAGAACCACTGACATATGTAGTGATGATTGAGTCTACCCACAACCCATATGTAATTACAAGTTTTAGGTGCTTTACCACCCTCATTTCGATAGACACCCTAGCCACCTCGACTATTGTGCATGTATTATCGGCATTAGAAACTCATATTGAAATACACCAAATAAATAATACATAAGAAAATGGCATATGACAAGATGAAACTTATCATTATACATGAAGCAAATGAGAGCAGGAGTGCATACAGTTGGAGGGAAATGAAGGGAACCAAAGGGATGAAGAAATAAACCAATCCCAACATATAGAAAGTTTAATTCATACCTCACTTATAGACCTTTGAAATTAAAAATTATAGACCAGCCACATAAGAAAAAACTAGTAACAATATGACCAGGTGGGAGCGGAAATGAGACAATGTGTATAGGCGTTACCGTGAGAGGTGTCATGTGACTTGTTCCTAGGAATGATCTTAAGAAATCAAACAAGAATGTTATTCCTAGAGTGAGAGAAATATGTTCAAAACCAATTTAAATCCTACCAAATTGATAATGCCCCATGCTCTTGAGATTTTAGTCCAAGCCATGTTATGAAGTCTATGCCTCAAGAAGCTCAAACTCATAGCTACTACAAGTTAAAAATCCAACAACCAAAATATCCATGATGTCCTCAAACTAAACCAGGATCATATTTTAAATTAGAAAAAACACATGCACTATAGGATAGATATATTTTTGTAAGAAAACCATGTTGAAATTCCCCATCCACCTCTCTGGTTTCTTTAGACATAGACCACTTTATAAATTGATACAAAACTACACCCAAAAAGGAAATCAATATAAATGAAACCACAAGTTTGATATTGGAAAGGAAACAAACAACCAGAAACCTAAAGCTTTATAAAGAATTTTTTGTCACCTTGAGACTGAAAACTAAACTAGAGCTACAAAGGGCCACTAAGGTTTCGATAACTAAGCTTCTAGACTCCGCCTCCAAGCTAAGTGGGAAAATCTCCTTCCAATAGCTGGACCAAAGTTTGAACTCTTTATATCAAAGGATTACACCACTTCTAAAATATAAAACCTCTCCCTTGAAGAAAAAACAAAACTAAAAATTTGGAGAATATAAGAGACCCTAAGAATCCCAAAATAAATACATAATTCTATAATCAACTGAAATCCCTAGTGCTTCTACCCTCTAGGGTGCTCCAAGATGAAGTTTATTTTCTCTCTTTTGTGTAGAATGAAACAAATGCAGATACAAAGGAGAAGGCACTCTATATGTAATTACTTTCGACCTATGACCTTTTGGGTTACTATAGAATATTAACACGTTCTATTATGTGCTCAACTTCCACTAACAATTTCTATACACAATTATTGAGCAAGATACGATTGTATAAAATGGAACCCCCTTTTCCTCCTAATGGCATGATTATAACATAGCCTAATAACAAACTATTGGTCATGTTCGACTCCTTCAATTCCCAATAAGAGATATAACCTTGACCCTTTTAAACTGGTCTTCATACAACTAACATGGATAACCCTTTTTGCATGCGTGATAGAGCCTAATGTGGTTTCCATTCATGCCATGGTAGTCAAATATTGTGACAACCCCTCACATTAACCATTATTGTAAACATTCTTATGAATTATAAAACAACTTAAATTATGTTAAATTATATAAGATGACTAGGCTGAGAGGGACATAGATTTAAAGTCTGTAGAGGTGAAGGGGAGGATTAATTGAAGGGTTAACCCTGCATACAAACACAATTAAAGTAAGTCTTGGTTAAAATAATATATGCATGCATTTAGTCATGTGTATGGGAGACACAATTGACATGGGGGACAACAAGAATATACAACCAAGCATTTATTCTTGAGTATGAGTCATTTTCAGAAAGGGGAGTGATTGCATAGGCACTTAAAAGTACCATATGAGAACTAAGAGAAAGGATGAGCTAACACCCACCACCATTACAAAATAAGCCTTGGTCAAACACACCATCAAACAGCATGTCGGGGTGGAACCTAAGAAAGAGAAGTGTTGGATAGAGTGTGGGGAGAGGTTGAAAGAAGTACAGAAGAAACAATAAAAGAAACTGATGTGCAAGAGGAAGCAAAATGGATATAAATTGTTATAACACATCACACTGGAAGAGTGGAGGGTAGAGAAAGCATTATGGATTCCCATGTGAATTTTCATATGGCTAGAGAGAATATCCTTTGAGCAATTCCCTTCATAGGCTCTAAATCTAGCTCAAGGGTGGCCATATACAAGAATGATTGCAATGCAGAATAGCCTATGGTTTGGAGACAATTGAAGGTTTAATCTCAATTCCTAGTCATCTAAACGCGAGATAATTTCTCTACTAGTGCTACTATTTGGATGACTATAATGTGAATTATTATTTTCATTGTTAAAAATGTGTATTCCTACAACAAGGAATTCTTATTCATTTGTAGCTTGATGAGGAATTCCTGAATCGTCATACAACCAAGGGTGGTTAATTGTTAATGTGCTTCTGGTAACAAGTATTACTTACATGATGGACTTAACTTTGCGTGCTCTTACACGAGAATTGTGGGTTTCTTTCTTGGTAGTCTACAAGAACCTGGATAGACTTTTATGGCCACGTGTCTAATGGTTTTTATTTATTTATATGAATATGAACATCTAATGACGTCTTGATGTAGGTAGTTGTTGTCTTCAATAATCAGGTATAAACAAGCTATTCTTATGAGCTTTGATGCTTATAATTCATTTAATAGCTACATGATGGGGTGTCTAAATGCATAGTTATTAGTGATATATCAACGTTGTTGAGTAAATTGTGTGTTGTTAATCGAAATATTTTTATTCTTTGTGTAACTCCATATGGATAATGTTGATAAAATGCATGAACTAGATGTAAAGAAAGTCATATCGTTATATGTTTAAATGTATGCATATTCTTACATATGATTGTGTAATCATGAATGTGGATATGGTTCGTATAATGATGAGAGTAGTTATTTTAGAGCTTGAGATCTAGGCAAAGTCCTCTATTGATTACACTACAACTTAGGAGGGGTGGTCATTATATATATATGATAATCTTAGGAGGGATAACCACCTCAAACTCCATGTTGACCTATATATATTATATATGGTGTTGAAGGGATGATTGACCTAAATCCCAAGTGTTTCAAGGCTTGACCAAGCGAGCATTTACTGTTACCTAACGCGTTGGTTCCTCTTCTCACCCTGGAGAGGGTCATCCATTCATAACACAGTAATGGGTTATGAGATCATTGTGGGGTGAAAGGGATGGAAAATTCCCTATCACAAGATGGACAAGTCTCTATCTAAGTCTCAGCCTTAAAGAGTTTGTTCAATAACCATGGAAATGGGGAAAAACAAACTGAGATGGCATATTTGGAGATCAAATGTTGGCTCAACAAAAAATGGCTACGTCCTCATTACAATAAAACCATGTTTCAAATATGGGGCTGTAACTTGGTGGGAGCCAACCCTGTCACATATTTGGTATGGTGACATTGTGCCCAAGTAGCATGCCACATGGCATGTGCCAATAACTATGTTTGAGGACTAAGTGACCCAGAATGAGTGATATATTGTAGCCCCAAAGAGAGGTACCTGGATGTCATGACATCGTCATAATGCAACCTCTAGTTGATGTCAATCGGGACATTGGAAGGAGTTATAGATTGTAATGTAGAGAGGAGAGAGGGATACAAAATGTGAGAGAAGAAGTGTCCTAGTGGTTGATGAGAATTAGTTCATCTCAAGACCTCGAACATGACGAGTTGTTGTATTTTTAGGTGTCGTAGATGGGGCCAAGAACTAGAATCCTTCTTATTAGGTGACACAAAAGGTATCCATCTCACCCTGGGTAATTAGTTGAAGTGTTAAGTGAGACAAACCAAGGAGGAAGTTGAAGGTTGAGATCATTTATAAGAGAAATCACCTTATGATAGTCTAAGGTGAGAAGAGTGATGGATCCAAATAAGGATGAGACAGAATTTTCTATGAGGGAATGGTTGTTGACGAGAGATTGCAATGTGGATGCCACACGGTACTGAGTTGGTCACTCGGCAATGGTTTAATGGTCAAACTTCAAATGGTCCTAACTTTTGATTTGTAGCATGAATTATAATCAAATTTATATCACTAGAAATCTTTCGGTGAATCAAACATGATGGCGATGTTTATTCTACGTTTTCAGAAAGTAGAAAATAGAGAAAAATTTATAACCTCATTTCCTTAATGATATCCTAGAAGCCGAGTTAAGCCTATGTAACACCACACACTCATCATGGAAGGTATAAGGGGGTGGGAGAGATTTTTATAGAGTGGTATCAAGGAATAAAGTTCAACACTAGACCTATAGAGATAAAGTTTTGACTCTAAGGTGATATAATATCTGTTAAAATTGGCAACTAGGGCCAAACTCCATGTGGGTCATCTTATTAATGGAAGATAATATTTTTCTTAGATACCTCTTATCGAGAGGTGGATTGACCTAAAGATAATCTAATTCTGATAAGTATTCATGGATATATGAATTTATTTATGTTATGGGACAATTCGTCAAGGTCAGCCAACAACCAAATAAACTCCACTTGTGCTCAATGTTTTAGTATAAATAGAGGTGGCCTTCAAGGCATTTCAACACACTTGGGATCTCTTCCTCTCTACTTGTATTTCAGTTGTAGTAGGAGGAGATATCCTAAGGGATAACCCTACCCTAATCCAGAGGGCAGAAGCCTGAACTGCTAGGAACTGCTATAACTGTCGGGAAAGCTGACGCAGAGGGTGAAAGCTAGCACTGTCAGAACTATCGGAATTGTCGGGAACTACCGAAACTTTCAGAACTGCTAGGAACTGTTGGGAACTATCGAGAATTGTTTGAACTACCAAAACTATTGGGAATTTTCAGAACTGTCAGAACTGTTGGGAACTGTTGAGAACTGCTGGAATAGCCAGAACTATCAGAACTATCGGGACTATAGGAAACTGTCGAAACTATCGAGAATTGCCAGAATTTTCGAAACTACTGGGAAATGTCAAGAACTGCTGGAACTACCGAGAACAATTAGAACAGACGAAACTGTCAGAACTGCTGTAACTACCAAGAACTATCGGGACTTTCGAAACTGTTAGAACTGTCAGGAGCTGCTAGGAATTTCTAGAACTGTCGGGAATTTCTGGAACTGCCAAAACTGTTGGGTACTGTTGGAATAGTAGGAACAATTAGAACTGTTGGGAACTGTTGGAACTACCAGGAATTGCGAGAACTGTCAGAATTGACAGAGCTGGTGGGAACTACTGGAACTACCGGAAACTACAAGAATTGCCAGAAACTGCTAGGAATTGTCAAAACTATCGGGAACAACCGGAATTGCCATAATTTCCATAGCTTCCAGGGATAGCCGGAACGAACTGTCGGGAACTGTCGAAGCATCTGTCTCTGAAGAAGAGTAGCTTACAAGGGACAACTAACTAACATTGGGACAGTTGTATGGTACTTAGCAACAAATACACCAAGCATGCAATGTTACATCTAGCATGCAAAGGAAAACAAGCATGCTATGGACAACAAGCATGATAGGGATAACAAGCAAGCAAGGGAAAACAAGCATGCTAGGGACAACAAGAAAGCAAGGGACAACAAGCAATCAAGGTGCAGCCAGAGCATAGGTCAATACGGCAACATGGTGTAGCAATGGCACATAATGCAATACCATGATGGGTACAATCATGATTAATGAATCGTGATGAGATGCAGCATAGAGATGATGGGTGTAGCATGGTGCAGCGTGGTGAGCTGTAGCATGATGAAGAAATGCATCAGAACGATAGCTGAAGGAGTAAACTTGGAGAATCAGTTGAGGCATCATGTCTTCAAATGATCTCATGTATCATCTTCTTAGAGATGATCTCTACTCTTATCAAGATAAGTCAAAGTGTTGACTTCTATTGTAAACGTACTATCTCTCTCTCTCTCTCTCTCTCTCTGTTGAACTATTAAAGAACATAAAAGAAGAATTGATCAAGGGTTTCCCCACATTGGGATTTTCCCCTGGCTAGCGCCACATCTTGTGTCCTCTTGCCTTGGCTTGTCTTTTGCAATTTATGTTTATGTTCTATCTGTAATTTACTTTAATGTTGATGTGATTGCTAATATGGAAAAGGTATTGAGCTAACTATAAAAATTAAAATAAATTGCTCTAAGCGTTAAACATACCTAAAATTAACAATATCATATTCAACATTTGTGATAAGGTAAATATAGAGTGTCCAAGTTCAATAGTTCAAATGGATTTACTAAAAGGAAAAGGCTTTCTGTTGGACCTTTGGGAGCATAAGATTTCATGGCTTGGATATATGCCTGATGATTACTTGCTTGCACAAGTGAAATTTAGTGGTAGCATTGTGATTGATAACTATTTTTTTATTGTGGACTCTGAATTGCATACATATCCATGATGAATTTTGTAATTGTGACATTAAATATGCCTAATTTTGATGTGTTAGATTTCTTTCTCATTGATCCTTTAAGATTACAGATTTCATGATGCTATTATAATTAAGGAGGTTTATTTCTAATTGGTAATGATAGTATTGGTAAAGAGATTGAATTAAGTCGATGTTTGTCTTGGTAATGACACTGATTTCTAATTAATGATGTTGATCTTGGTGAAGATGTGATTTTCATTATGGTGCCTAAGCCTCACATGACTATAGATCTGCTGATATATAGGACTATGAAATTTATGATATTTGAAAACATGTTGAAATACACACACACACACACACACACATATTTCCCTGGGTTTGATACATGTGACTAATAAGAAATTTGAGATATTTTTATAGCTACAGGGAAACATGCTTGATATAACATGGATAAGTGATAGCAAGAAATTATTATGCATTGAAGCTACTAATAGGTGGGTGTATATGGAAGTGCATGAGAGAATCAATATAGTAGTATAGGAGTGGCTCATGTGAGCTCTCAATCACATGAACCAACAATATATAATGTTGGAGGAGAGCGGGACATGAGGGGCATTCCCTCAAGGCTATTAGATAATGATTGAAGGGTCCCTCCTAGGAGAAACTGGAGGATCACTATAAATTTGAAAGCTTTTCATGTAACCTTCGAGAGGGTTTGGTCTAAGTATTTATGCATACATATGGTGGTGTGAAATTTGTTGAAAACACTGGAACTCTTGGGCTTTGGATGATGTGGAAGAATTGTGTGATTTATTTTCTTTAGCTTCTTATTCCACCTTGTTTCTTTAATTGTTGACTATAAGAATGGCTTTGCTTCTTCTTTTCTAATTTTGTTCTTGTCGTGAGCTTTTGTGGTTCTCCATTTTTCTTCTTGATTCTTACGTTTCATGTTTTGCGATCTATGAAAATTCGTTGGGTGAGGAAGGTAAATAATGAATCCCTAGGGAAGAGTTGAGAGGAACCCAATGAGATATATGATATTTGAGTGAATCCCAATGCATGAATAAAAATGGTAGTTAAAGGAGGGAAGGAAGGAAGGGTGTGATAGCCAAGTGGGTTGGTTGGTTCCATGGGAGTTAATGGAAAGACATAAGACAACCATGAGAATGGAATAAAATGTGAAAAATTTCAAGCCTTAAGTGTAAATAGTTGAGATACATCAGTATGCATACATGTGTATCCCTTTTGTGTTGATAAATCGATACATCTTCATAACTATGGTGACATAGAGGTGCATTCTCTATTGTCACCAATTAATTCTATAATAAATGTCTTATGTGTGAATGGATCTATATTGTTGAGTTATATGTAAAGAAAGGCATACCCTTATATGCGTGAATGTACGCATATGTTTAGATATGATTTTGGGAATCATGGATGTGGCTATGGTTGATATTATGCCAGGAGTGGTCATTTTAGATTTTGAGAGCTAGTCCTAGTCTGTTGATTGCACTATAGCTTAGGATGGATAACCACATAAAACTCCACATGTTGGTAGAATTTGACAAAAGATTAAAATTCGCAAAGTATCGTGAGGTGATACACCTATATGGCTAGGAATTGTCTTGAATGTTGAAGGTCTTAACAACCTATTTTTCTCACCTTGGATTCTTAGCATTCCCTTAGTAGTCACATGAGAGGGCATCTAAATGGTTACTAAACCTACTTTTGTGACCTTCGATTCTTAGCATTCCCTTAGTAGTCATATGAGAGGGTGTGTAAATGGTTGATATAATTCCAAGACTGGTCATCTTAGAGTTTGAGAGCTAGTCTGAGTCTATTGATTGCACTATAGCTTAGGAGGGATAACCACCTAAATCTCCACATGTTGGCAGCATTTGACAAAATATTAAAATTTTCAATGTATCATGAAGTGATATTCGTATATGGCTAAGAATTGTCTTGAATGTTGAAGGTATTGACAACCTATTTTTGTCACCTTGGATTCTTAGCATTCCCTTAGTAGTTGTTGAACCTCAGAATTACCCTCTCCTTGACAACTTTTCTCACTTCTTTCCCTTGTTTTCCATAAAAAGATAGATCCCCATCACTGATAAATGATAGATGTTGTCTCAAGGAGGGAATTAAATGATTAATATGTTATACTTTTATGTTTTTGGTATTTGAATAAGTTTTTGCGAATTCGCTATGGAACGCAACCTATTCTGCAACTAACTATGTGTTCCATAGCTACTTCCATGGTTTAGCAGGTTACAGGTGTCAAACGAAGAAACCGACCACATGGGCATCTCTGGAGTCATCTTGATATGGATCCTATCCTAGTCACCCAGCCTAGATCGATAAAAAAGCTAGCTCAAGACCAGAGTCAAAGGTGGTGTCAAATATATGAAACCCGGAAGTAGTCGGACTCTTTGTCTACCCTTTCATGGTTAATTAATAAATCCAATAGTTTTTTTGAACCATTAACTTGGATCAGATACCCGTGTCAACAGTTTTGTGCAAGCACCTTGCTTGAATTCAAGCCACCTGTAGCTGATCAAAAATTTACGTAGTCCAGTTGTGATATGTGTAGACCACCTATAGCTAATTTTCCTCAAAAGATAGTTATGAATATTTTCTTTTAAATACCAGTTGTATAGAACCGAAAGGGGTTAGAATATTTTGATGTATTAAGTTTAGACTTATCAGCTCTGTAATATTGGACTTTTGTTCCTATTTTAGAATACAAAGCCATGTGTTGACTGATGATCATTTGAAGGAGCATTTTGAATTAAGTTAGAAACTCAACCTAGTTAGCTGCAGAGGGCCCTTGCACTGAAGGAGGTTTTCTTTTCATTTGTTTCTTTTTGTTTAGTTTTAATTTCATCATTTTCTTTTAGCAGTGTTTTTAACTTCGGTTTATTTCTTGTAGTTTGATTTCTTTTAGTTTTGATCAGTAGCATAATGTTAGAATTCAATTGTGCAGTCTTGTTTCTCCAATCCATTTCATAAAGGAAATGACCTTCTTTCTAAACAGAGTAAGATTGAAAGTAATGAGGATGCATTGTTGATTAGTTTACTCATTGTTTTGGTTATTTATTTCCTACTTCAGGTTGCCAATGCAATGCATTAGTGAATGTTTTTGGTCACCATTTCAAGCTGATATCCATCCTAAACTAAATGGTTAAACATTCACTTTACATAAGGGTCGAAACAAATCAATTACCTTCTACATGTTTTTATTTAGTTTTTTTCTAGATCATGAAGTATAGAAGTTGCTTGAATTCCATCTCAAGGAGGTTATGTTTCAAAATTGAAGGTTAGAGTAACTAGAAGTACTTCAGTTAATTTCATTCCCTGAATTTATTTCAACATGACTTACAACTTTACCTTTGGTTTTAACAATTAGATTCATGAATTAGGATTAGATGACAAGATAGGACAGATGCTTTATTTTTTTCTTCTTTTAACATGGATTTTGACTAGTTTTAAGCTCTTGGGTTCACCTTTAGGAAGATCAGATTCAGTTTCTCATAGCTCAAATTGTACATCATTAGGAATCAAAGAACATTAAATCCCAAAACAATATAAAATACAAAACAACGAAGTAAGAAGGGTTAACTAAGCATATACAATGCACTACACTTCATCATCTTATGAACCTTAGTTGATAATTTATGCAAAGCAATTTAGGACACTAAATTGACTAAACATTTTGGTGCTGCTGCGAGGGAAGTGTAATTAGGTAACATTATCTCTTACATTAAAAAAAAATGACCTGCATAGAGAAAGAGACTTTAGGGATAGATTTATAGCTAGAGGTAGGAATTCAATTCCTACACACCACCTACTCAACCAAGAACAAGAAGAGATACACCTCCATCTCTAGCTCACACTCCCAGCCATAGAACTCTTAAAATTCTAAGGTCAGAAATCCAATCAAAAGAACCTCCTACTTCATCTACCAAGGCAGTCCTAGAGGAGAAAAATCTTGGGTCTCCAACAACAGGAGTATCCTTTTTCACCTCCATGGGGGAGCACATTTTAGTTGAAGAATTAGAAATACTTGGTGAGGAAGAAGAAGTAGAACCTCTCTCCTATATCCCATTAATAAAAGAACTAGAGGAAGAGAAAGTGACCTTGTAGGTTGAACCTTATACTAACTCTGAAGAAACTATAATGGCAGAAGAAGGAGAGGATGGAGAATTCACACTCTTTGGAGGAGGGGGTAGAGGAAGAGGTATAGGAAATAATGGAGGAGGCAGGGGAAACAATGGAGGAGGCAGAGGAAATACGGAAATATATAATTCTTTTGGATTCCTTGTAGTGGATGAAGAAACAAATGCCACAATGAAAAATATCTCACCTTCTATCCTCCCAAATTTCCATGGGTTAAAAAGTAAGGATCCTAAAAAAAATTTATTTGAGTTTGATGTCTTGTATAGAACCTATGATTATTTAGAAGACTCTCAAAAACTTAAGTTATTCCCTTCAACACTGAAAGGAGCTGCTTTGAAGTGGTTCATGGGGTTATTCACTCAGTCCATTAGAAGATGGTGTTATCACTCAGGTTGTTCCCTGCTTCCTAAAGGGAATACGGCTGAGGTAACCACTGACCAATCTTTTGGCTACAGGTCCTAGCCTACTTACAACCAGAGAGGGCTCTCTCTTTATAGTTTAGCTTTGTTGATGAATGTTTTATGCTAGTTATGGGGCACTGTTTGTTTGAATTTGGTGGGTTGGCGAATTCAGATAGAACTGACATACAGATTACAGGACAGTTTGTTACATTGGGCAATGGAGTTGAGGTATTTTTGCTTGTGAAAGTGGATTCATGAAAACAGAGTGTTGCTGCAGAGCAAGTTAGGCATATGTGAAACAATTTATCAGATTTATTGATGAAGTTATGGAATTAGTGAGTGAAAGGCAGTTAAGAATCTTTCACTATGCTAAATGAAGAAACATGAAGATATTGCTTAAGAGAAGTTAAGAATTCTTTAAACAATATTCACCATGACAGGATAAGTTCAGACATGAGCAAATAAGAATTCATATCTATGGCTAATCTAGAAGAAAACATATTTAGAAATAGAGATTGAGCATAGGGTGTTTGAAACAAATCCTAGGCTATTCTTTTTCTCCACTTGCTAAGATTATGAAAACATAAGAGTTATGGAATAGACAGGAAACACATACACAGTTAAGAGAAACTTATTGATTCAACAAATGACACAGGAATTCTGCAACAAAACAGAGCTTTACATATCCATCTTCAGACAACATTGGAACCAGAAATCTCCATCAACAATTTTTATTATCAAAAAGTCTTCAGAATACAACAGAGCTCTTCAGAAAGAATTACACTACAACCGACCCTTAGTGCGTTATCTGAGGGGATATATATACAAAAATAGGGTATAAAATATCTCAATAGAGAGTTATGGTGCAATAAATTGCACCACCAACTCTCTTACAAAAAGTAAATGACAACATAAATATAGCTTTTAATGCTGAGATAGCCGATATTTTTCTGTCAGACAGATTTGACTTTATGGCTCTGGAAAGTAGGCTGTAGCTGTGCCTTTAAATCTGCGTTGATTTAGCCTGCTGTCTGGGTGCATTGTTGAGTCACCTGTACGACCATTTGCTGTACCTATATGCTGATCTACCTGCTGACCTGTCTGTTGACCTGTAAACTCTGATTTTTCTCAAAAAAGAAAAAATCAAAGTGGAATTATCTGGGCAAAATCTCCAGCATTGCTTGCCACCAATCAGCTGGGGGTAGTTGATGCCTCCTCATTTTTACCACTGTTTCATCTACCTCTATATGTCTATAAAAGTTTGGAGGGACTTCAAATAGATGATTTATTTCATGTTCAATAAAGAACAGATTTTCCAGCTTGTCATAGAGGGATTGCCCAGAGGGAGGCCCTGCTTCTTCTGTGGAGCTGTTGGATGCAGTGATCTAGTTTTCAACATAATTGTTGATCCTTGTCATATATTGATTATATGACAGCAGTTGTCCTGTGCCAGTCACTAGGCTTGGCAATCCTTTGTCCTGTAGAATAGTCATTTTAGCTCTAAATTCATCTATCTCTGCCTTCATCTCCTGACACTTCCTCTCCAATGTCTGAGTAAAATTCCTTAAGGTCAATACCTTTTTGGCTGTGAGGATTGTATCTGTTCTGCTGCTTATTTGTAGAGCAGCCAGTTCCTCTCTAGTGCGGTTATTGAGGAAATGAATAATTTTGGTGGCCTGCTCAGGCATTATTCCCAGGGCTGTACTGGCTCTCTGAATCTCCACATGAGCTATATCTATTAGCTTCACTTGTTCAAAAATTGCCTGAATGGACCTCCATTGGTCCTGTATAGATTGGCCAATTTTGGCCCAAATAATCTTCTTTATTTCTGCTAGGGTTTTACCTAGCATCAACTCTTTTTCTAGAGTTTTCACTTTGGCCTCCAAGGCCTTTATTTCTCTTTGCTTTTTTGCCACTGACATCTTTGATTTGTCATAACTGGCCTCCAGCTTAGCCAGTTTTTCCTTGGCAATATTTATTTCAGTGACTGGAGTTTCGAGCTCTTTAACAGCCTTCATCGACTCCTCCATGCCCATGCTGGATTCTGCCGCTGCTGTTGCTTCTACTGTTGCTCCTGTTGTTGATGTAGCTGTAGTAGGTGCTGGAACAACAGGAGGGGCTGCTGCTGCTTGTGTTGGAGGGGCAGGTTCAAGATTTGTTGAAGTTTGACGGGGTTGGGAGGCTGATTCCCCTTTCTTGTCCTGCAGAGCTTTCTCTAATTCTGCCTCCATTTGTAGTATCCTTTGGTTCATAACTAGAAGCAGCTCCATAGCATTATCCACCTGCTTTTCTTGTGCAAGCTCTGTTGTTTCAGGATGGATGGTAGGAGGTAATTTTGCCTGTCTTCTCAGTGCAGCTATATCATCCTCTTTTTTCTTCATAAGGGCTCTAACACCCTTTGGGTCCTTTGGGTCATGTCCCAAATCAATAATTATGTCCTCCAGAGTCTTTATTCTGTTGTCCTTTGCAGAGGAGGACAGTCTTTCAAAATCAAGCTGCCTGTTGGTGTTCTTCAAGGCTTCTTTCAACTGGTGGGCCAGCATTGCCCTGTCAGTAAGTGTTGCATACACCATCTCCCCAGTCTGTTTGTGCAGCTCAATCTGATCCATGGGGTGCATGTCTTTAGAAAAGACCTCCAGGTTTGTCCTGTAGTAATCTGCTGTGGTCTTTGGATGTGGGACTTTAGGCTTCAGATGAGTGAAGATCATGTTTTCTTCCTTTAGATCATAGGCAGCCATTAATCTTTTCTTTTTGGCTGGGGTTGTATTCAGGAATTGCTCATAGAGCTGCACCCTTAATAACTCATTTTGTGCCTTGATCTCTTTGAAGCCCTCTTTGACTGTAACTGGTTTTTTGCCCTATTGTCTAGAGGAGGACACCTCTATGGTATGCTGCTGGGTCTGTTCTAGCTGAAATGAGCTAGTGGCAGTCTATTGGCTCGTTTGCCTTTCATTGCTATGTCTTTCTGCCAGCTCTTCACTTATATCTTCTTCTTCTGTCTCAGGGTCTGTCCTCGGCCTCTTGGCCTCTGGTTGCTGTGATGATCCTGTTGGAGGTGTGACCTCCTCTCTGTCTCTCTTTTTCCCTCTCTCATCATTGAGAGGAGTCTGCAAAATTGGGTTTTGAGCTTGTTCAGTTTGTTGTGGAGGGGCCTGTTCTAATTGCTGGTCCTTTGATGTACTAGGCTGCCCTGTCTCTACCTCTTGTTGTTCATCCATCTTCTCCTTTCCTTTTGCTGTGGTTGTTGTTGCTGGAGCTTGTTGGGTGTCCTGTGCAGCTGGAGTAGTAGAGGTGCCTTCTCCTGCTTGGACTGGTTGCTTGAACAAGACCTGTTGACAAGAGTCTAAGTCAAGATTTTTTTCCAAGTCCTTTACAGTCTGCTCCATTATTTCTTCCTGAGTCAATTCCTCTACTATTGACTCAGGCACCCATTCATCTTGATTAGCAAAGTGTTGTATTTGAGGGATTGGGCAATGCTTATAGGCTAGCAGCCTATATTTGACCCTCCTGGCACTGATGAAGCCTTCAGGATCATAAGGGACCCACCAGAAGCTTCTCTTGAGTTTGAGTTGTTGTCCTAGTATTTGATCAGCTTCTTGCCAACCATCTTTTTTGTTCATGACAAATGGGCCTAGGTGGTCCCTGAACTTTAGGTTGCCTTTTTTCTTGGCACTGTGAAAGTGTGTTAGATTAGAGTTTATAAGCTGTCTGTAGTACTCCAGGGCAAATAGCCTCATAGGGACATATTTTGGGAGCCTGTAGGGACAGAGCTCACAACCATAAATTTTGATGACAGTGTGGTTTTGGTACACGTACCAATCACCAATTTTGTAGCTTATGGATAGCTGCAAGATTTTATGCATATCCTTGGACAATCTAATAGGTGGGGTCCTCTTTAAGAGGCATGTGACTGGATACACAAACTGATCAATGAATTCACAGTATGAGTAGGGGGAATTCTGGACTTGGTGGAAGACTGAAGACCAGAAGATCACAGACCTCCTCTCACCCTGTGAGTCTAGCTTCTTGATTGAGCACTGGAAGCAATCTGTTTGGTAGTATAAGAACAAATGATAGATGTATGAGGAATATTTGAATATTGCCTTCCTCTTCATCCTTGTCAATTGATCATGTATCTTATTGGCAATGTATTTGGCATAATTGTATTTCATAGCAGGGGGCTTCACAAGGCTGTATGTGGAGAGCATGACCAGCACAGTTAGATCAACATGCCTGTTTGTAGTGAACCCCAGCACAGAGGTCAACATATCTACCAGTAGCTTGCCAACCTCATTGAAATCTGCATAGGAAAAAGGAGGTGGCCCAGAAGGTTGGCAGTCCGCCTTCATGAATTTCCTGGCTATGGCATCAATGTCTGTGATAGAGAGTTTGGAGCCCTCATCTAGAAAATAGTTCATGGAGAAGGGGTATAGCAGCTGGGTCTACTTGTAGTTGAGCATCTGGCTGATGGAATCTGGAGTTATATAAAAGAGGATGCTCCCAGATGGAGACTTCACAGCCCTAAGTTTCTGGTCATAGTTTTCTACACAGAGGTGGATGATTTCAGGGAAAATGTTCACAGAAGGCAGGAAGTAGGTGGGTAGATTAGATTGTCAGATGCCATACAGGTCACTGTTGTCCAAGTGACTATTTCTTAGTTGGCAATATGTTTGCAAGTGGCTTCTCTCTGCCACAAAGTCTGTGATGAGGGCATCACTGTCCACCAGTGGCATGGCTTCTAGTTCTCTGTTAGGTGGATTTATGGGCACTACATCCAGAGCAGTTGGAGTAGCCATTGTCTTGTTTTTAGCTAGATGCTTACTGTATTTCAAGCTTGCTGTGACTGCTGAGGAAATGGCTTAGTGATCTCTGTTTGGAGTGAGTAGTTTGGCAGTGTAAGGAGGCTTTTACAGGCTTAAATGAATCTGTGGAGCACTCTGTTTTTGAAGAACCAGAGTGTGTTTGAGCTGGTTAGCTAGTTACTTGCAGAGAATTCCTTTAGCAGGGGTGAGGGAATTGTCAATTCAGTCTTCTAGCCGGTAGCTCGGCTTCTTTAGTTGCTCTTTGTGGAAAAATGGTGAATTTCACAGAGGGTCGCGGGTTTCTTCAAGACTTTCGTCGCGCAGGGGCTTCAGTGGCTTTCAAGTAGATTTCAGTGGTGAATTTTAACAATGTGGGTCTTTTGATTGAGTTGCTTATGCAAGAAAGTAGGATTGCAAAGGAGAACAGTGGATAAAAGAGGATGCCTGTGGAAAATACCTGGTTTTAAAGGCGTAGAAGGCGTTTGCACCGGTCGAATTGGATGAATTACAGGTACTTGGGTTGATAATGGAGGCGACAGCAACTTTGGTGGATAGCTTTTGATTTTTAACCATTGTAGGTTGAATTTCGCACGCAGGGGAGCTCCAGAGTTCGTAGAAAACAATGCGAAATAATGGTAAATTGACGCCTTTTTATGCATTTTTGGCATATTTGCGCCTTTTTTTGATGATGTCATGCTGACGTCATCATGGGCCCGGGTACGGATGGGTGACGTGGCCGCTGACGTGGGTGCCCAGGTGGCAGTGACACGGTGGCAGGGTGGACAGAGTGACACGGTGGCAGGGGCGACGTGGAGGCTTGGTGGCGGCATGGAGGGGTGATGTCACGCTGACGGGGGCACGATGTCAGCGTGGGGGGAAGGCAGTAAGCGGTCTCCCCGGATGGGTGCAGGGCGGTAAGCGGTTTGGAAGGGGGGGCAACGAACACTGCGGGCGCCTGACACATGGCAGGGGTACGGCGGCAATGCCGCCCATCCCCTGGACGCAAAAGGTCGGGCAGTTCCGCTGTAAGATCGACCGCCCAGCGTTGGATGGGTGGGGCGGAAGATCGGGCGGTGGGCGGCAATCGCAAGGTGACGGCGCGTTAATACACCGGGGGCCCGCCCTAATATTTAATTAGATTTTAATAAAATAGGGCGCGGGGGGTAGGAATTTTAGGTTTTTGGGTTTTTCGCGTTTATTAATGCTTTAATAAAAATAAAAATAAAACATTACCAACCTGATTTAGAGAGCGGAAAAGGGGTAAAGGGTTTTTAACAAGGGGGGGGTCTTTGATTTTTTATTTTTAGCCATAGTTTTTTTCCAACCCCCATAGTTTTAGGATGATTGAGGGTTAATACTAACCCTTGAGGGGTTAATATTTCCCAAGGAAGGGATATATAGCTATAGTGCTTAGGGGGAGGGCATTTATAGATATTTTTGGGAGATTTTCAATAGATTGTAATAGAATTAGGGGAAGGGGGGAGTTAGGGAGCTAGATAATATGTTTGTGGTTAATATGGTTTGTGAGGTGAATGAAGGGGTAAAGCCAAGTTTTAATAAGTAAAACTTAACTTAGGATTTTGAGGATAAATGAAATGATGAAAAAAGATGGTTTAAACAAAAAATGTGGCTTCTTTTCATGTTTGAATTTCATGGCTTGACCAAGTTGTTTGTGATGCAATGAAGTGGAACTGGACACCTAAGTAGATCTCAAGGCCCTGGGGAGTGTTAGTAAAATGAAGTTTGGGGAAAATGGGGAAATTAGACATGCTTCCAATGCTTGTCCTCCACTCTTTGCTTTTGATGCCAATACCCTGAGTGGCATAAGTTTTTGCACTTAATAGGCCAATTGGTGATGGCTCTCCATTTTTGCAACCTTGCAACACTTACCCATCCTAGTAATCCTAACATTTTTTCTTCATTAAAGTGGGTGCACTTGAATTAGCAGACCCTGATTTTCCTCTTTTTATTTTGACTGCCCTCCTATCTAAAACCTACCCTTATTTCTTCTAAGGCCCCAGATTAAGCAGTTGGGCACCTTTGTTTCTCTACCTAGCTAGTTATCTGCCAAGCTTGAGTTATTTGGTCAGGGAACATTCTCTATTCTGCAACAAACAATTTAACCATGGCATGGTCCAGCTTAGATTGTTCGGCCATCCATCAATTGTGATTAGCAGCAGTATTTGCAGAACATGATACTGCCAAATAAGCTAGTAGTGGCATTTTGACTGGCCACTTTCCTGGTCTTTAGTTTTGGGGTTCATTTTCACTTTTCTCTTGACCACTTGATTTTCTTGCCTTTTGATTATTCTTTTAAGGCATACCCTCTTTTCATTTTTTTTATTTTTTTTGTATCATGTACACAAAATATAGAACCTTTGCAGCCTATAATGATGAACATATTTGGTCCTTCCACTGTCAATCATGAAAGATGAGACCTATTGGTATAGGAACCTAACAGTGGCTCCACTTGGGGATGGCTTTTCCTGGTGGAAAGCCAAGAACAGTAGGTCAGATGGCCTTATTTTCTTACTCTCACTTTAGTGAATTTGCTCTAGTATCACCACCTTTGATCTGCAGTTATTGAGCTGGTTTGCAGTGTTTCATGACCTCTTTAGAACATCAATAAATATTTGATGACTTGCTAGCCTGTATCACTGCCTATCATTGGTTTTCTGTTTTGAAGACCTTGCTCATTCCTGTTCTTCTGAGCTTTCCCCAGTATCTATGTCATCTTGATGTGGTTTTGCTGATCATTCTTCAAAATTTGTTGTAGTTGCTCTTCTATATATCTACTGTAAAACAAAAAGAAAAAAGTGCTTGAAAATATAGACATTTATGTACAATATGGGGCCATCCTATGCTTATGTATCATGGTAGTGCTTGAGCATTCTCCCATTTATTGGGCCTTCATCGTTGTTTGACTCATCTAGACTCTTGAGAAAGAAGGTATTGTTACCTTGCACAACTTGAATTATGAATGGCCCTTTCCACAGAAAGTCAAACTTGCCATGCTTTCCTTTGTCTTCCCTCCTAGAATCCCATTTCAATACTTTTTTGCCTATGAAAAAGTCCTCAACCTTTGTTCTTTTGTCAAACACCTTTTTAAGCTTTTCCTGTAGAACGTGGGTTCTATGATACACTTCTTCCCTTGTTTGTTGTAAGTGGATTGTCTGATTGATCCTTCTCTGGATATCATTGGGTTCAGCCTGTATTTCTTGCAGCAATTTGATCACAGGAATCCCAAGGGATGATGGGAACACAGCTTCTAGGCCATATACCAACTCATATGGGCTAGTACCAATAGATCTTTTTGTGGTCAATCTATCTGCCCATAGTGCATTTACCAACTTTTTATGCCAATTCTTTTTGTTCTCCTCCAAGACCTTTTTAATGATGTTGATTAGGCTTT
>APFE031134587.1:0-13783 GCA_000404065.3 Pinus taeda
AGAGAGAGAGAGAGAGAGAGAGAGAGAGAGAGAGAGGTAATTATGAATGTTTGTCACTTCCATTTATATCATCAATAATAATGGTTAAAAAAATGATTAGTTATTTATGATGTTACAATATATTACACGTGTTCATTAAAAAGAAGTTATAGTATTCTTTCAACCAAGTTATAATATCCAACAATTCAATATTATAAAAATACATTAAAAATAAATTTCAAAGTGCTTATTAAGTTAGTAATATTTGCAAAAACAAATAAATCATCATTAAATTGGACAATAATTTTAATTTAAACAAAATAATATATGGACACTCAACTCATTTAAATTGTGATGTTATGTATGCCTAAAATCAGTATACACCCACACCAACAAGATCACAAACAAACAAACTTAAACAGAAATACAGCAAACAAATTAAATAACATAAAAAATAAAATAAAAATACAAACATTTAAAACTCTACTTATAACTAATTATAAGTTATTTTTTAAATTACATATTTATTTATTTTGTATTTTATTTAAAAGCTATGTGATATATTTTGTAAATGTATACGTAATTATTGGGGTTACAAAAGAAATTATAATCATAATAATTTGTGATGTTATAGTTATAATTATCTGCATTGTTGAAATATTAATCGAAAGCAACTATAAAAACATGTGATTTTTTAATTCTCTTTGAAAGGTGATGATTACAAAAAAAAATCTACTGTGGTAATTATTTGAGATAACGTCATAGTATTTATAATTTTAAATATAATGACTAAAAATATTCATGAAAATTTGTTTTTATTTAAAAATAAAATTAACAAACAATAAACTTGAATGATTCTATATTAAAAAATTTATTAACATTAATTATAAACTTACAACCATTAAATATTAAAAAAATACATATTAACCTAACAACTAATATCAATTTATTTAAAAAAATTATTGTTATTTTAATTATTTTTACATTTCACATCACTATATATAAATTGGTTGAAAAATTGAAATAAAATAAAAACATAATTGGCAAAAAATTAATTCTCACAAGAAACCATAACTGTAAGCATTCCTGAGCGATAACCATGGCCATAGGTATCTTTGAGGACTTGAGAAGTGATTTGCAAAACCCTTTCCCTAGAAATAAATACTAACTTTATTATTATTAATGTAGTGTTTAAGTGTTTAAATTAATGATATAATTTAAAAAAGAAAGACAAAAGAAATCACAGGCTGTATCTACTTCAGTTTCCATCTCCGTCCCTCTAAAAATAGAAAGGTATATTATAAATACTGGATATTATAAATGAAATACATAAAATCAAATAAGCCCTAACCTTTCTCCTCCAAACTGGCAGATTCCAATCCCTTCGGATCTCATTTCTTATGACCTACCCAACTCCAATAAAAAATGTGAACATCTGTTAGGAACCCTCCAAGATTCTCAACAAACATTGAATGCCATTAGATTCTTTGCATATTGAGACTAAAACTAAAAATACAACTGGTGAGCATTTCCAAAAGCATGGCAAAAGTATTTGAACTAAGTTTTAGGATTGTGTAAAATAATCTCTTCACTAATAGAAAGAAGTATTTGAACCAAGGATTTTAAGATTAAAGAGAAATCTATTTATTAAATGCCTCCAATATAAATGGATTGTTCTAACCCATTCAATTCAAGCCTAGATCCGTCAACACCACCATTGGCCTCCCCACTTCTACAACATTGCATCCATCCATTCAACATTACTCTCCAGCTAGTCCCTACGTTGCTTGCATTGAGCATTATTTCAAGACTCTGCAGCTATTACCTCTGATGCATGAGTGGTAGTTGCTTACAATGGATTCAACTACTTCATGACCTCGAGGATAGGAGGATAGGTAGATTGCATGAGCTTAATTGGCTCTCTCCATGCCGCCAAAGCCACGTGTCTCTCCTAAACCTTAAAGAAACAAAAAATATAGACATATTAGTATAATGTTTTCCTTACAAAATTGAACATGATCACCTAACTTTGTATACTAAAACAAATTGGGCTCATCCCAGGAAGTTGGTTTATTCAACATCAGGATTCTGTCCTCCCAAGCCTAGGAAGGTATACATGTGAAATAATTCTCTGATAAGTATGTAATATTTACTCTTTTTTGTTTACTTTTTTGCTCTCGGTAAACCACTAAATCAATCAAAATACACATTAATTGTAATACAATTATCTATTATCTATATTTCTATCCATAAATTTAAGTTTCTAACAAATACAACACGAAATACCTCCCATGCAGAATTCTTAATTCTTACTGTGAAATGCTGATAAACCCATTCCTCCGTTCCATTATTACTTCAAATTTATCTTCACTTCCTACCCCCACCCTCTCAGAACCACTTCAGAACTAGACGTTAATAGAATAAATCAAAATATAAAACAAATGAAGAAGAAAAAACAAACACACACTAGACAAAAATTATTAAAACAGGTAAGCATGGCCATGCTTGACACAACAAAAGAGAAAACAAAAACAAATGCATACTGGCCTCTGAAAACCCAAAAATCTCCTCCACCCTACTCATTGCTCATCTTTCACACATCTCAAGTTTGTTCATCTAATCATACATACAACCACTCCTATTCCACACATCTCAAGTTTGTTCATCTAATCATACATACAACCACTCCTATTCCACACATGGCCAGCTGCTCAGCCACAAATTTCAAATATCCAATAGATACAACCACTAGTATTTGCATCTACTCTGCCACAAATATCAAATATCCAATAGATTCCTATTCCAAAATAGATTCCTATTCCACACATGTCTAACCACTCTACCACAAATATCTAGATTCCTATTCCACGCATGTCCAACCACTCTGCCACAAATATCTGATATCTAGCAGCCCCTCTCAAAGATCGATCTTCTTTTTGGTATATTTTTTTTATTTTTATTTTTAGAAAGGATCACTTACCTGTACTATATTCTATGGTCGTTTTTTTCTATTATCAATCTTTTCCTTCGCTTTTTTGTGTTGACCACGTCCGCATGTGTACAACTGCCCATTAGCGTATAATGATCGCATTGTGGGTTTTCAGTTGCTGCATTAATAATAATGCTTGATGGCTTAAATGAGATATCATGACCGACAGGCGTTCGCCGGAATCCCATCCGTCTGAATTAAATGGATTGCAGAAGTCGTTCGCTGAAATCCCATGGGTTTGAAGTAAATTGATTCCAGTAGTCGGAAAAACTAAAAACTAAACTAGGTTTGAAGTAAGTCGATTCCAGTTGTCCTCACTCCTGCTCATTGGGACGTAAATTGCATCTTAAGCCATTGTAAAACGCCAGCAGGCGTATTGTGCGACAACGTGTTGGATTTTCCAATTTCACATCCAAGTTTATTAATTAAATGAAGTTAAATTTAAATGACCATTTATTGGTTGTTTGCTTTATTTTTAGTTTATAATAATTTGCTATTTGGAAAATTTTGTTATCTAAAAAATTAATTAATGGCTTATTCCAAAGCTCATGTTTTTCTTCCTTCTAGATAAATAAAAAATGTTTTTTGTTTTGTTTTTTTTTTTTATAGGATTTTGCATTGAAAATATTAGAAATTTATATTATAAATATTATTTTTGTCATCTACTCTCTCATCTAGAAAATCAAACTATGACAATTTAAATTAATCTTAATTCAAATTCTAAAACTTGAAAATGCATAGATTTAATGCTACCCCACTCTAGGGCAAGAACCATAAGTAGTGAGGAAATGACCATACATGTTTTCCAAGAATGCTCTTCACCAAATAAATATGGGCAATCTACCCAGCATTAGTAGGTCGATTTAGTCAATGCAAAGGAGCATCATTGGATGAATCTTGGAGGTGGTCACTTTCAAATCCCAGTTTTTGTTCTTTTAAGGTACCCCCTTTGATATTTTGCAGGGGGTGTGGGGTTTAGTCCATGCAAAGGATCATCATTGGAAGAATCTTGGAGGTGGTGACTTTCAAATCCCAATTTTTGTTCTTTCAAGGCACCCCCTTTGAGATTTTGGTAGGGGGTGTGGTTGACATGAAAAAAGTCCATTTTTCAAGGCAGCCCATCATCTCTTGATCATGTAGTAGCAAAATCACTTATTATTCTTAGTCACTTTCCCTAGGATAAAGGTGTCACTACCTTAAGAGCTATTGTGGAAGAATCACTTGATCGATCCTCGCCATGGATCTACAATGGTGGAGCTTGTTGTGAATTGGGACAAAGGAGAGGAGGCAAATTCATCCTCTTCCTGTCAGAATATGATTTCTTCCATGACAAAATATGGTTTTCACTAGGGATAAACAAATAAGTGGAACATATTTCTTGCAAACATTTATTACTACATGGCATGGATAAAGAAAGTAATCAATTACAAGTTTATGGGGATTCTATGTTGATAATTAATTGGCCTAACAATACTTAAGTGTGTAGAAAGTTTCTTCTTACTCCTCTTACTCATGACACTTCAAGGATTAAAGATCACTCCGCTTACATCTATTTTTCTGACACATATAGGGAACACAACTAGCCTCCAAACCACCTATCAAAATAAGTTACAAATTTAGAAAAATACTAGTTCCAGGTGATATGATAGTGTCATATTTATATTTTTAAAATATATGTTGGATTATAATACTAGTTAAATAAATATATACAATGAATAATTGCAGTTACAAACAGTTCATGATTATAATTTATTTTTGTAAGTAAGCAAATTTTTCATTATATTTTCATAAACTTACATAAAATACAAGTAGATTATAATTTCTTTTTGTAAGTAAGCACAATTTTCATTATATTTCCACAAACTTACATAGAATACAAGCAGAGGTGAACATCTACAAACTATGTTTGAGGAGAGTATATTTGAGACGCTAAAACCATACTAGCATGGCACAAACTAAGGAGAGACCAACGAACTTTGAGGGGAAACTAGATGGTCCTCCTCATAGATTTGAGGATAGTTTTTGAGTCTAGAATATTTTGAGAAGCACAACATAGATATCAATAGATAATATGAAAATATTGATAGACTAAAAACTTAGAAAGCCTTCCCTAGGTCTTTTTGGTGAGTCTGATCATCCCCTATGACTTGGTTGTGAGCCGGTCATCCTTGACAACACACTTAAAAGGGGCATCATGGCTTTTTGGAACCTAAGGAGGGAACACCCACCTTATGAACATACCATACAGGATGGTGTGAGTCCTTTTTATGAATTCTCCACTTTCTTGGTGGATATGGAAGTGGTTTCGTTGGTCACAATTCAAACATCGCCCACTTAAACTGATGTGTTTTCTTTCTCCCTTGGATCACCTGGTTCTTCCTCCTTTGATTTCTGAGGTCCATAAATCAAAGTGATGGGAGGTTTAGAGCCCAAAAACAAGAGTCTAATCAATTTGATAGCAATGACACAATGGGTGAGGCTAGAGGAGGAGGATGAGGTTGGAATTTAATTACCATGTCTCTAATGAGGGCTCTCAAATATAAAAAATTGTGATCTGAATGGGACTCCATATTCACTACTCTTCCCTCGATAAGTTGTAGGACAACTTCATGGTCCGTCAAATGATCACCCATTAGATTCCTTACAATCCAATGCCCATAGCTAGTATTTATGACATGCTAATCTTCCATGGCAGAAATTTGGAGCCTGATGTGTTGAGGCATATCCTCATCGTATTGTTCAATCCATAGAGAATTCCAAGTTATGAGAGGTTGATCATACCCATGTTCACATCCAAAAGCATGCAAAAAAAAAAATCTTGCTCGTCTTGCTATTAACTCTTTAAGGATTAAATATCTCTTAACTTTAATCTCTTTTTCTCACATATATAAGGAAAGAAAGTGTCACGTATCTATTTAATTTCCAAGAAATTAATTAGAGGTCCTTAGTATATGTCACATTCACTATGTCTTCATTAAAGAATGGTGCTATTTTTCTCGTATCCATTTGATACATATAACCTTTGCAATCATCCATAGTAAATTATATATATATCTATATGTATATATATCATTCCATCCAACATATATGATTCCACGTATCGAGCATTGATACATATTATATGTATTGTATGCCTTGTCTGCATGACTTGTTCTTGGTATAACATAGCTACACATGCTTGTGACATTATTATTTATTATTATTTTGTGAAGCATACAACTTGAGTGGGCCTAATGGTTAAGAGCATGTGTTTCCTCCTAAGAGGTGACATGTTCAAAAACAGAGAGGGGTAGAGTATGTATGCTTCCATAGACTTAGCTGTCAAATTGTTGAGCAGAGTTAGGTCCCTTGTCCCACAAACAAGGGGGTCTCATACATTGAAATTTGATAATAATAAGAATAATAATAAATTATTCTATTGAAATATATATTAATTAAAGTAAGTTTCCAAAACATCTCGTTTTTACATCTACCTTGAATGATGGTTCTTCCAAAAGATTATGTATGATATTATCATGGCCATTAGTATAATTTTACTTATTTGTGATGTATTTTTAATATTTTATAATAGTTTCATATGTATATTTTTGAAATAATTATATGTTGATAATACTTGTTAAAGAACTATCTACAATGAATAATCATTACAAAAAAAATCACGATTATACTTTTAAAATGATGTACAGTGAATAAGAGTTAGAAAACATTCATGAACACCCTATCTAAGGAGAGTACCTTTGAGATGCCCAAACCATACTTGTTGGGTGTAAACTAAGTAGAGACCATATTCCCTTGAGAGGAAAACCCGATGGTCCTCTTGGTATGTTTGAGGATAGTTGTTAGTCTATAATATAGTGAAAATCATAACATATATATTGATAAATAATATGACAAATATTGACAGAGAAAAATCTTACAAAACCTTCTTGAGGTCTTGCTTGGATAGCTTGGCCATCCTTGGCAGGGTACTAAAAAGGTTCATCATGGCCTTTTGTTACCCAATTAGGTCACTCACACTATGTGAACACACCATATGACTTGGTCGATTTATTTTTATGTGAAGTATATTCTTTCTCGCTGAATGTCGCAGTAATTTCATTGGTGACAATTTTGACGTCCACCATGTACACTGAAGTTTGTAGTTTCTCCCTCGGGCTGCCTAATTCCTTCTCCTTTGATTTTTGAGGTCCATAAATATAAGTTCTAAGAGGTTTAGAGCCTTGAATACAAGAGTTAGAACTAATTGATTACACTAAAATATTCGGTGAGGCCAAAGATGGAGGAAGGAATTGAATTAAATTCTTGATTACAAACAATTCATGGTTACACTTTTTCTTCTTTGTAGGTAGGTAAAATTTTCAATATATTTTCGCAAATTTGCATATAATACATGGAGTTAACATGTGTAGAGTATATATAACAACAATACATTTGATATGGAAAATTCATACTAGGTAGGCACAAAATAAGGAGAGACCATCCTCCATCAAGATGGAAACTAGGCAGTCATCTTGATAGGTCTCAGGATAGTTTTTGAGACCAAAATATAGGAACAAGAATAACATAGATACCAATAGATAATATGAAAATTACTGACATAGAACAAACTTAGAAATCTTTTCATAGGACTTTCTGGTGAGGTTGGTCATCCATGGAAGGGTATTGAAAGGGGTCACCACGGCCTCTTGGAAGCCGAGGGTGGCCCCACTTAATGAAAACACCACAGGAATTACTAGTGGTATTTTCCTATGAAGTCTCCCCTTTCTGTGTGACTATGGCAATGCTTTCACTCGTAACAATATGGACACCCTCCACCTCAACCAAAATTTGATTATGCTACGTAAATCCACCTAGTTCTTTCTCCTTGTATTTTTGAGGTTTAATAATCTTAGGGATGGGAGGTTTAGATCGGTGAACATAAGATTTTGAACCATATTATTGCGCCAGAACATTAGGTGAGGTTAGAGGAGGAGGAGGTAAGAATTCAATTCCCAACTACCTAGTGAGGGTTCTCAAAGGTAGATGAGCCTAAAGTAGATGGGATTCCATATTTGTTATTTTTCCTTCAATGAGATATAGGACTATTTCATGGCCACTCACATAATGACCTAGTAAATTATTTATATCCCAAATCCAATTGTAGGTATTTATGGGTTCTCGGGCTTCCATGGTAGCAATCTAGGGAAATAACTGTTGAGGCATGTCCTCATCATATTACTCCATGCTTAGAGCATACCATGTCAGGCGACGCTGAGGAATTTTGTTTTGACTAGGGGCAAACAATTAGGGGGAACATGTTTCTTGCAATTATTTATTACTACATGATCTATATAAAAGATGTACACAATTACAAGTGTATGTGAATTTTTCGTTGATAATTAACTATCTTAACAAAAGGTGTATAGAAAGATTCTTCATATTCCTCTTAGTAATGACACTTTAAGGATTAAATATCACTTCAATTACATCTCTTTTTACCGCACATATATGAAACATAATTAAACTTCCAACCGCTTATGAAAATAAGGTATAAATTGGGAAAAGGACTTGTGGTAGGTGTTGGAAAAACATGTGGGCAACAACTAGGATTCCATTCATTGGAATTTGAGAGACCACGTGGAAGGGTTGTAATGACAAACATATATTTTTTGAAAATTTATATTTGCACTATCTTTCAGACACTATTATAACTAGGCGGTTTTGTACACTCAATAGGACATAATATCCTTTTTTCGACATCATGTTATGAATTTCTTTCTAATAATATATATTTTTCAAACCAAAGTATGGTTTTATGTAAATGAAGCGATAAACACTTTTAGAACATATTTACAAAAACAACACAAATAAACCTTATGTGTATCTTTAAAAGATAATCTTGGATCTTTTTCTCAATGAATGAAAATTATGATCTTTTTCCTTGGGAGGAAAAAACACATTATAGAAAATTTCAATAATTAATTTAAGATTTCATTGCAATAGGAATTTTTTATTTTTTTATTAGATTGATGGTACTTTCTTTGACGAAAGAACCACATGTCTTATTGAATAAACCAATTTAAATTTTGGATTAAAAAAAAAATCCTTGCAATAACACATTATAAAGCTATATTATAACACTTCCTCTTTTAACCCTATTCCAGTTATGTTTTCTAGAAACGTTTGCTGGTGTCTTGTAGGAATTTATTGGAATCACAAGTTTGAGCTATGTACTACGTACAATTTGAGTGTCCCAAAGTTTTTTTAGGGGTTTAAGTCTAATTATGCATAAAGAAATGCATTTTAAACACTAAAACCATTAAGAGGGAAACTAGGTGGTTATCCTAATAGGTCTAAGGATTGTTTTTGAGTATACAATATAGGGACAAGAATAAAAGAGATATCAATAGATAATATGAAAATTGCTAACATATCACAAAGTTTGAAGCATTTTCCTCAGACTTGTTGGTGAAAGTGGTCATCCTTGGAAAGGTACTAAAAGGGATCATGATGGCCTTCTCGAAACCAAGGAAGGTGCTCCCTATGGTGTAGGTAAATTCTAAGTGCAGACACAAACAATTCCTCTAACCCAAGAGAGCAGGTTTAGCCACAAACAAACAATCTATGGAAAATCTCCTTAAGCTAGAATCAATTAAGAGGGCCTACCTATTAGAACAATATTCTGCTTGGTGATGGTCATGATTCCTCACTCCAACTACCTTTTGTTTCCTTCCTTCGAATACCTGAAACAGGCAAACAACAACAACAACAAAGGTGACAACATACGATATTATATCTAACCTACTTATTAGGTCACGTAAAAATTAAGCCATAAAGATGTAAAATGAGACTTCATGTAGGAAATCAATTAATATTTGCATTAATATAAATCAGAAAGATATTACGACTGGTGCCTTGACATTGTTGGTCTCCTCTGACATATCCGGGTTGCCACTGTTCCAATAGCACTTCATGGATAGCCCCAAAAAGTGGAAGTTTTAAGGCATCTTTCCCTCTAGTCTCAAACCAAACCGAAATCACATTATTCTCCCTCAAACATACACTAGAAATATATAATCTATAAATGAATTGTTGGTTATTCACACTCGCTCCAAAACTCCAAATAGAACTAGTTTTGGCTTGGAAGAAATAGAGGTTTATATAGCTTGGATGGAGGGGAGATGGTTCCTCTTACCATTGGAGAGGGCATTATCTCTTTGGTTTTTCCCATCCTAATAGGGAAAGGAGCCCAAACTAACTTCCTCACCTCCATCTGAGCCAACCATTTACCATACTTCCATTACGAAGCTTCTAGACCAAGAAGCTTTGAATCCATATTTAAAATAACTTTCCAAAAGAGGATTAGTGCAACTAAAAAAGGGCTTAGTCGCTACGATCGGCACTAGTGCTGGTTCTAATATCTGCAAATCGGTGAGAGGAGGACATAGGTCATTAGCATTGATCTTGTAAACTAGGGTAAAAGGAAGATTTGGGGAAATGATGCAAAAGGGAATTGTTCTGCTCATGAAGAGGGACATAATGGGAGTTTCTTCATGATGGGAAAGCATGTGGGGTTCAATCTAGAGGTCCTCTAGGATCATGGAATGGGGAGTACAAGGACAGTGACAAAATGTTGTGTAACACTCCACTATGAACACACCAAATGAATTAGTAGTTGTCTTTCCCTATGAATTTTTCCCTTTCTGTTTGTATGACAATGCTTTCACTGGTAATAACTTGGACATTCTCCACCTAAACTAAATTTTTATCATGCTACCTGGAGCCACCTAGTTCTTTCTCCTTGTATTTTAGAGGTCAAATAATATTATGGATGGTAGATTTATAGCCCCAAACATAATATTTTGGATTGTATGATTGAACTCGCAAATTGGGTGATGCTTGAGGAGGAGGAGGAGGCGATAATTGAATTCCCAAGTCCCTCGTGAAGGCATAAGAAGAAATTGATCCTAAATAAGATGGGAGTCCATATATTCTTACCTCAACAAGATATAGAGTTGCTTCATTGTCGCTCAAATGATGACCTAGAATATTCCTTATATCCCAAGGCCCATTACTAATATTTATGAGTTCTTAGGCTTCCATGGTAGAAATTTAGAGCAATATTTGTTAAGGCATGTCCACATCATATTACTCCATGCTTAGAGCATTCTACATTGGGGGATGTTCAGCACATCCATGTCCATGTCTTCCATGTTGAGTATGTGCTCTTGCATGAACCATGGATGCACTAGAGAGAGGATTGCACTACGTTCCTTGGCCTCTACTGCCCAACAAATGTAGCAAAGGTGGAAAATAGAGACCTAAAATGTCCACGAGGACCCAAAAGAACAACTAGCAAAGTCAGGCAAAGAGAAAATATAACAAAGATAAACATTGGCAATGTTGAGAAAAAGATTGAGGTGATCACAACCTCTAATTGATGCTAGCAAGGAATCCAAATACCATTTTTTGAGGCTGATAAGGATGATGGAGCTATATGTTGGAGACCAATAGTTATGGAAGATATACACAACTTGTAGAGCATAGTTAATATAGGAATGATTGTTTTCCTAGACAACAAGACAAGATGTCATGTCTTGAGCCTGATGAGAGTGCTTAGGGGTCACGTGATTTCCACCTTCACTTGTACATTGAATGTACTCATCACGAGAACCTGAATGGGATTGCTACCCTACCCAAGCCATTAAGGCATAAAGTCATGCCGACATGGTTGGTTGCATGTTGTTTGTAGAGTCATCTTAATCTAGGACATGATTATAGTTGTTTGTGATTTTTTTATTATTTGTAATATTTAAATATATATTAATTAACTGCAAATACGAAAACTTTTGATTCTAAAATGTACCTTAGATGATGGTGCTTTCCAAAAATTACTTGTGATCTTGTCATGGTCATGTCGACAATTATTTGTGATATATATTTAAAATGGTACGTTTGTGTCATATTTATTTATATTTAGAAAATGTATATTGTTTGATAACACTTGTTAAAAACCATAGGTACAAATTAAAATATCAATAAGAAACTATAATTATATACTACAAATACTAAGATATCCTTTCAAAAAATAATTTTATTAAATTTAAGGTAATTGTAAAATAAAAGATAAAGATTCAACTTAGTATTTTTGAAATATATCTTAATGGATAATATTTGTAACATTTTTTTCTATATTAAATCTAAAATGGTTAAAAATATAATATTCAATTTACTTGAAGTCTGATTTTTACAAATGTTATTGTGTAAAGTCATGGTACAAACACAATAAAATACAAAAATACAAATATTTAAAACTCTATCATAAAATATAGATTTGACTACTTAATTTCTAAAACATAGATTTCCTCAATTTGGAGGAGAGTTTTGTGATATTGTCTTAAATATATTGAAAAAAAATTGTTATGGAAAAAAATATGATCACATTCATTTATTATACTAATTTGTATTGTTGAATTATATAAATTTGAAAAAAAAATGTTAAAATTTGTAACTTTCAAATATACATTCAATAATAATTCTTACAATTTTTTAATAGTTATTCATCACATTATGTTGATTAAAAATATTCATAATCCTAATGATTTTAAATTATGTTGTTTAAACACATCAAATTTCAACAATACTATATTAAAAAATATCTATTAGCTCATACATTAAAATAAACTTAAAAGCACTTCTTAGATTAATTATATTTGCAAAGAGATTAGTTTTTACTAACCTAACATCAATTTTAAAATAAAAAAGCTAATATTCACAACTTATTTATTCAATTTATTTGATGTGTAATTTTTGCAAATAATATTGTATAAAATCATTATAAAAACACATAGTAAAAATTGAAAAAAATATTTAAAACTTTATTGTAAAAAATCAAGTGGAAAATATATTTTCTAAAACATATATTTCTTTCAATTTATGACAAAGCTTTGTAATATAATTTTTAAATATTATACAACGACTTACTCATCCAACTTATTTTATGTGTATTTTTTTGAGAATATTGTGTAAAGTCCTTATAAAAACACATAATAATAATTGAAAAACATATTTAAAAGTGTGGCATAAAATATCAAGTCAACTACTTAATTTCTATGAAATATATTTCTGTTGATTTATGATGAGAGATTTGTAATATACTTTTTAAATATATTGAATAATTGTTCTTGCAAAATAATTAGGATAGTATGTTGTGATGTTATAATTATTTTTATTGTTGAAATATAGTTTATGAAAATTTGTGATATTAAAATATACATTCCACAGTAGTACTTACAAAGAAAATCTAATGATGTTTAAAAAAAATCATAGTTATTTTATGATGTTATAATAGATAAAATGTTTTATTAAAAATAATTTATATTTTTTTTAACCAAATTAATATTCAACAATTAAATATTAATAAGTACATTAAAATAAATTTAAAAGTATTATTAAATAATAATGATTTTACAAACAATAAAACATCATTAATTTAAAAGTATTGTTAAATATAAACAAGATAATATGGGACATTCAACTCATTTAAATTGTGATGTTATGTATGTATAAAATCACTATACACACAAAGAGAAATACAACAAACAGATTACATAACATAAAAAAATAAAATAAAAAGTACAAACATTGAAAATTCTGCTTGTAACTAATTATAAATTAATTTTTAAATGGTATATTTATTTCTATTGTATTTTATCGTAAGAGCTTTGTGATATATTTTGTAAATGTGTATGGAATTAGTTTGGTTAAAACAAATCATAACTATAGCCATTTGTGATGTTATAATTATTTGTATTGTTGAAATATTAATTAAAAGCA
>APFE031134591.1:0-27605 GCA_000404065.3 Pinus taeda
TTATGCATGTCAATGTCTATATATTGTTATGCATGCATTATAGTGGTTATGGTTATGCATGTATAGTGGGTCAAAAATGCATTGTGAGGTCATTGTATGTAATTTTTATCATCATGATGTTGTTGGTTGTTATAGTGCTGAAGTGTTGGTTGAGATAAAGAAGGAGATGTAGATCATCAAAGCGAGGTTACAACACTAGACTTTAGGGTAAGATAAAATCGTCACATAGATTTGTATGTTGGGTATGCAGGTATGTTGTTAATGGTTATTATAAGAATTATGGTTACTTATATACTTGTCAATCTATTATTAGTGTGGTTATATGCATGGTAGATGCTAGTTGATCAATGTAGTCATATGCACATGTGTTGGATAGTCATGCATGACAGTAACTTGTTGTTGTTTTATGTTACTTAACTTGATGATTATGTTATATGTTGTTGATGAGTATGTCATATGTTAAATTGTTATTGTTATATGCTAATTAACTTGATGATTAGGGTTATTGCATTTAATATCTTGATGTCAAATGCACTGTGTTAACCTAGATTGGCCTATGAAGATGGTTATGGTTACGATATTCAAGTACAAGACAACATATTTTTGATATGGTGTTGTACTAATATAGACTGACTATGCATATGTGATTTTTATGAATGAATTTCAATTGTTTATGAGTTTATGATGTGAAGATGTCTGCTAGTTACTTCAAATGGCAATTTCTTTCCTGGAATTCCATGAACAGTGCAACTTCTTTCATTTCCACAATGTTCTTAGCATGTTCCACATAATCACCTTTAGTTATGTGATGTCATACGACATGTTTTATATCTGGAATAGCAGGGGAATGACTCTCCCAAAACTCTACCACAAATGCTCTCATTCCTGCTATAATCTTATCTTGGTAGGGTTGCTTGGTGATAAGAGCCCAAAAGTAAGATTCATCATTTTCATTCACTTGAGCCATGAATTTGGTATTCTTATGCAAGCTTTTTTCTTGAAACATGGAGTGATTTTGACATTGATGCCAACTTTTGTTGTTTTGTTGTACTTGGTGCAACAATAACAGTTGTAATTTCCCTACGGACAACTTGAACATTGGGTTTTCTTGATTCTCCAAACATAGTAAATGCCTTGCATATATTTTTATTGACATTAATATGTGTCTTCTTGCTTTTAGCATCTTGGACACCCAAAAGCTTTGTGGCATGTTTTAGTTTCTCACGTTTGATCAACTCATGCAGTATCTCAGCTTTTGCAACAACTGAATGTTTCTCAAAATGTTGTCGAGTGATGTTATTGAAATGGTCTCTAATAATGCGAGGAGGAATGGGCTGCCCAAAGTCCTCTATTTTTATTGCATCCACATTTTCTATAAATGGTCCACCCCTTTCCAAACTACTGTAACTCCTTATTATACTGTTAACTTGAGAGGAAACAATTTGTTCTTCTAGTGGTTGATCAACTTCATAGGGAAAATATTCTTCCTCCATTGGTTGATTAGATTAACTGGCACATGCTGTTCCCCTACTGAAAATTAATTTGCTTGATAGGGCACATGTTCCTCTAGTGGTTGATTAGGTCAATAGGGAACATCTTGATCATATTTTGGTTGATTAACTTGATTGGACACAGCTTATCCATCATGTGGATTTTCAACTTCCATCCCTACATAGTGGAATAAAAAATATACGTGTAAGTCAAGTGAATCATCATCATACGATAAGTGAATAGTAAATTTACACATGTTTATTTAAGAAATCATCGTAGGTGGAAGGTCATGAAATGATTTGATAGTAGGAAATTAGGTAGCATAAGTTGACATGGATCAAGGGTTACAAGTTCAAACATGAAGAGAAAAGGGTGATCTATAATGTGATGAAAGGTAAAAGAATTCCTCCTCACTCAACAAAAATCATTTTGGAAGCCCTAGGGTTCTAGTCACAAACCCTAGGGAAAAGTTAAATGAAAAACATGTTGAGAGTTGGCAAGTAGGTAGCAGAATTTGACATGGACCAAGGGTTATAAGATGAAACATGGAAATAAAAGGGTTTCGGTCTTAGTTAAAGATGGGTCGAAGAAAAGCACACCAATAAAGGTATCAATCCCTGTGTCAACAAAAAGGGTGATTCACAATATGATGAAAGGTAAAGCCATTCCTCCTCACTCAACAAAAATCTATTTGGAAACCCTAGGGTTCTAGTCACAAACCCTAGGGAAACGTTAAATGAAAAATAAGTTGACAATTCATAAATAGGTAGAAGAAGTTGAGATGGACCAAGGGTTAGAAGTTTAAACATAGAAATAAAAGGGTTTCAAGCTCAACGAAAGATGGTTGAAAGAAGAGTGCACCAGTAAAGGTATGAGTCTCTATGTCAACAAAAAGGGTGGTGTAAAATATGACGAAAGATAAAAGCATGCATCTTAAATCAATAAAAATCAATTTGGAAACACTAGGGTTCTTGTCACAAACCCTAGGGTGTCCCATTTATCTAGGATGAAGTGGCTCAAAAATAATTTGATGCACTTAAATATGCGTTGAACCATACACTGTTGTTATAGTTGTTCAAGCCCTTAGATAATGTTGGAGAAGCGCTCTTGTTGGTGTATAAATAAGAGGTGTTGCGGAGGTTATAGTGACACCTTAAGAAGCATAGAAAGGAGATCATTTAAGGAGGAAGGAGGTTGAAGTATACCTCAATGAGCCGCAGCCTTAAGAGAACCAGTGAAGAGGAGAATGAGGTCATTTTTGTGACTGTTAGGATAGTTTTGGGTAGATGCAACCAGTGAGGGAGAGAGGGTCTAATTAAGACTAGGCCGAGTAGGTGAAAGGTGTCTTGCACATAAAATTTGTGGGTATTTTATATGTTGTAGGCCAAAGTGTTGCGTTGCAAGTGTAGGTGGATAGAAGGCTTGTTTAGGGAGGCTGAGTAGGCTACTAGGTGTTGATCTAGATTATAATTGATGTCAACATGGATATATTCTGGGATATTAAATGATGATGTGAAGCCAACGAGAAGTAGATTCGTGAAGTAACAGGAGCAAGAAGCCAAGGACGAAAGCCATTAGGGAAGCCATTGGAAGTCAAGAACAAGAGTTGTCAAAGAAGAGCTATCAGAAGTCAAAGGAAGACCTATCAGAGCAAGAGAAGCATATCAGAAGCAAGAGAAGTAGTTCATCGGAGCATATCCCTTATGCCCAAAGGTAAGTGCTAAAGGGAAGAAAAACTACACTTATTTCATATACCCAAGAGTAAGTGCTAAAGGAATAAAATAGTGAAATCAGAGGAGCTTTGCGGACCTGATGGTTCTGTTACAATATGCCTCTATTAAAATATCGCATCCATTGCATCACGAGTCTTGAAGCCTTGTTGTTACACTGAAATCCCAGATTGTGATATGAGTTGCGGACCCGTTGGTCCCATTATAACACACCCTAATTAATATCGCATCCATCGTGTCGAAACCTTCGCAAGTTATGAAGGCTTGTCACATTAAAACTTTGATTGAGATATAATATATGGACCTGAATAGTTTATGGTAACAGCCATAATGAAATATCGCATCTGCCTATTGGAACTTCCATATCGCAATTCATAAAGTGATGTCACATTAAAAACTGCAATTGCGATATTATTGCAGACCCAACTACACCACTATGGCATAACTTAATGTAATATCGCATCTGTTGAATCACAAGTTTCGAAGGGATGACGTGTAAAACCTCCGATTGCGATAATATTGTGGACCCGATGGATTCATTAAAAATATTTCATTAAATATCACATCTACTCCATTGGAATACAGAGCATGTGCACACTTGTAAAACCTTCGATTTTTATGAAGTTGCAATTGCGGGATTAAAGGAATGACTCCGATTCTCATGAAATTGCCATTGCGAGATTAAAGGTGATGACATAGCATGTGGGACCTCCATGTGGGTATAATAGCTCTTATATGGTTTCCGTGAATAATCAAGTCTATGGATAAAAGACTCTCTAATATATATTTTTAATATACAAGTTGGCCTCCCTCCAATAGATGCGTCCTTTGGTCATTGGTGAAACTCGTATAAAAACGAGTTAAAATGCTTCAATTATGAGTATCTATCTTAGGCATAAAAATAGAGCATAAAGAAGTTCACAACTTGTGAACTTGAATAGACAAAGGAAGCTGAAGGAACAGTAGAAAGAAAGCCAAAGGTCGACTGAGCATAGAGGAAGTTGAAGGTGCAGTGGAAGACGAAGGTAAAAAACATTCTGTTGACTGGGTTAATCATTGAAAGTTCGAACATATAATTAATCTGTAGAAGTGCAGCGCGTGATATGTTAAAAAGGGACTACATAAGGTAGGGTTGTTTTATAATTGTGCCACAACCTGTAGCCGCAATAGTTGCTCTTCTAAAGCAATTACCCCTAAAGCAGTTATCATGACTGTTAGAATAGAGGGTTGAAACAAAGAGTTTTGTGTGTGCAAGATCATTTAAGATACATTGATGATTGTAACCATTATGTGTTAGTCATCACGATGTGACTTGGAGATTTTGTTTGAGAAATATGAAGAGTTGTGAAGACTCCTTCATATGAAGGCAGGTTGTCATTAATGAAGTGATTTGGAGAAGGCATTGCTGAATAGATTGATAGGGCTCATTGGAGAAGATATTGGGAGACGTGAAGTACAACCAAACATACCTTGACAAAGTGAACTAGATATAGGGTTGGATCCCCTGAGGTTGGTGCCTAAAAATTGACAACTTTGGAGCCTTGGAAGTCCAAGTCAGTGCTTAGCAAATATAGGTTGGAGCTTGGAAGATTGAGGATTGGTGTCCTTCGAGTTGGTGCTCCTAAACTCAAGGTTGGTGCCTTGGATAAGATAGGGTCAAAGCCCTAAAGGTCAGAGCCTCACTAAAGTCCAAGTATGTACTTGGCACATCCCAGGTTGGAGCTTGGGTGTCTTCATCAAGGGTTGGAGCCCTACCCATATTTTACTTCATTCGTTATAAATATTATATTAATAAAAGCGTTTACTTCTATTGTTCGTTTTTGTGTTCTAAATATAAGTGATCTAACTGGTAAATGTAATAATTGAAAAGAAACATTGATTCACCCCCCTCTCAGTATTTCCAACAATTGGTATCAGAGCTAGTACCTTAAATCAAATCCTAACAGCTTGAAGGTTGATCATTAGAACACAAATGGTGAAGCCAAGGAAGAAAGTCTTCAATCCTCTTAAAGATGTGTCTTCCTCAACCACCGAAATTGAAGTCAATCAATTTTTGAATGCTCCATTGTTCACTGGAAACTTTGATATATGGGAGGTAAGAATGAGGAATTTCTTAAAGACTCATGGCATTGAAGACCCAAGTTCATGGAAATTAAACATGGTATCAGAGCATATTTGAGCTACTTTGATGGACAATAAATCAAAGTGTGGACAAAGAAATGAAAAAGAGGGAGTTGTGGGTGTTTGGATCATGTAGTATAGGGCTCAACAAAAGACATGGAGATGTGGTCTCAATAGACTACATGATGAGATGGGTTGGGAGATTTGGTGGATCGGTGGTGAACTTGGTGCACTTCAGCATGTTGTGTGGCAGTCTGTAGATCATGGACTTCCTATGTCTTGTCATGGATGGTTGGGACAACTCGAGGGTTTCTTTGGCAGGGAAGAGATCAGGTTGATTGATATGGCTTCATTTGATGGACTACAGGTTGGGAGGCTAGATTCTTCATAAGATCATGATGTTTCATATCTGAGATTGGAGGGATTTGCATGAGTGGCATTTGATCTAGGAGGATGAGTGCTTGCAAGACTGAGTAGGGAAGAAAGCTCAATCCTCGAAATTGCCAATCCTCATGGCTTGGAGTACCTAGCAATCTATAAAAATCAACACTCCCTCTTAGCGAGGGAACTACTTCCAAGACTAGGAAGTAACCAGCATCATCGGCGACAATAGCCCATATGGTGTCCATTAGTGTAGCATACTTTATCTAATGAACCCGACAACCTTGGTAGTACCTCTATCAAAACCTAAAGATCACAAACCTCCATTGGATTCCTCCCTATAAGTCTAGATTTCCTTTCAGCCTACATGATCTTCATTAGCTCAATCCTACAAGCCCTTATCCTTCTGGATCAAATACTACTCATGCAAATCCCTCAAACCTTGGATAGGAAACATCATGATCTGATGAATACTCTAGCATGCCAATCTGAAGTCCATCACATGAAGCCATCTCAATCAACCTAATCTCATCGATGCCAAAGAAATCCTTGATCTATCCTAACTATCCATGACAAGTCGAAGGAAGTCCATCACATGAAAAGAACCACACAACATATTGAAGGGAAATAGGTTCACCACTAATCCACCAGAACTCCCAACCCATCTCGCCATGTAACCTATCAAGACCACATCTCCATGTCCTTAGCTTAACCATCTGCTCCATGATCTAGACACCCACAACTCTCTTTGAGCTTTTTTGTTGTGAAAAATCTCATTCATCTCCCTTAAAAATAGGTCAGCTTCCCTTTGATACCATGTTTCTTTCCACGAACTTGGTGTCTAGGATAGAGACTTAAAATCTTTGATACTACCACACCAAGAATCACAACGATACTACTTTATAGAGTGGAATATAAACAATAGTAGATCCACTAGTGCAAAAAATATAAACAACTTTTTACAAATTTCAAACCAACTTCGTTGTATTAAACAACATATTATACAACATTCTAGGTCTCTCGTATCAAGGATAATGGACCTCATACATTCATTGATACAAGACACAAAATTGGGGCTCGGTGTCAGTCCATCGACAACCACCTTACCCTCAAAAAGATAATATGACGATGTGGCTGATGTAGTTGACTCTCTGAGTTCCCCTCGATCATACCTTGTACCTTCCCAGTCCTTTGGCTCCCAATCTGTAGCTCTTGCATTGATTAATGCTCCAAGTCCATCTAACCACTGAATCTTGACTTCCAACCTACTCATTAGTTTATCGTTCATCCATCAACACATCAATAGATCAAGGCTCATGTCGAATTATTCATAACTCCCCTTGTGAACAATGCTCAATATGACCACCACTAATCCTTAGCTACTGAGGGACTTCATCCTGCTATGGTCTGCATATGCTTCTGCAATGAAGACCAACATAGGGCACAAATGGTTGTCATTTATCACTCCAAGATGTGCATCTCCCACAATGAACACAGGCTAGGAGGATTTCACACCGTCTCTTGTATAAGTCCTTCTCCACACACAAGTTTAGGGCTGCTCAACTTCTCCTAGTTGATTAGACCCTTAACCTCAATGACTACCACTCTAGTAGCTACATTTTTCCATCAAAGTGTTGCACATCGGGCTTTAACTTAAAGACTATCATGTTTGTAACAGCCCTCATGAAAGTTCCTTGTAATAAATGTTAAAAACAATAAGCAGGGATGTAAGGGACACTTATTCCAAGATGAATGTTGGGAAAGACATCCTAGCAGGTGTTCATTTGATTTTTTATGGCTAAGAAAATTGGCAAAGGAAATGCCTATGGCATTAAAAGGCATTTTGGCACGTTTATTTATGGAAATAATGGAAATTAGGAGAAAAAAGAGGTGAAATGTAAGAGGTTTCATGTGAGGAGGAAAATGAACAAAAATAATGGAAAATGAAGAAAACAGAGGCCTCATTCATTAAAAGACTTCTCAGGACCAGTTGGTAACCTTTTTGTCAGTTCATTTTCTGAGCTCTCTCACTATTCTCTCTCTCTCTCTCTCTCTCATACTCTTGGAGACTTAGAGTTTTCTTGGAGCATTCTTAGTGGGTGTGGTATACTTGGATTCTTGGAGAAAGAAGTCAAAGGAAGAGCAGGAAAGTGTAAGAAGGCATCAACATCAGCTGCTACATCAAAGTTTCTTGCAAATATCGAGTTGCATGTATGATTTATTCACTATTTTTGGCATGCATGGCATATGTAGGTAGTTTATGTGGTTAGCAAAGGCTGCAACAGATCGAAACCAAGAATGTAATCATGATGTTTCACCTACAACCTTTGTTAACATGTCCACAATGACCATGATGTAATCATGTTGCTTCACTATTTTTGGCAACCCTATGATGAAGTCCGTGGGAATGACCTCCCATTTGAATTATGGAATCACACTCGGCTATAGTAGCCCACTTGTATCTTTACACTCTTCTTTTACACACAGAGAATCAAAACATCTAGCCACAAACTCTGCTACATCAATCTTCAAGTTATGCCAATAATAAGGTCTCTTTACTTTTCTTAGTGTCTTCTGGTAACCTTGGTGACTTGAATTCGGTTTCACATGAAACTCCCCAAATATCACCTTCTTGAGATCATTGTCATCCGACATATATATCCTCTCTCGGAACTTGACCAATTCATCTGCTATACGATGATAGTTCAAGTCCTCTGCACCTGCACGTGTACCTATACCACTACTTGTACTTGTAACTGTAGCATCATCTGTAGATGTACCATCACCTTTACCTATACCTGTACATGTACCGTGACCTATACATGTACCTCTACTATCACTCTGCTGCAAGCTATGTACAATATCCATATATTTGACATCCTACTCTCTTTCTTGCAAGATCATGTCCTGTAAATCTATCTCAAAAGAACTAATAGTTGCTAAGTGATTCACCGATATCCGTCTACTTAGAGCATCTTCTCCTTACCTTTGATGTACCTGATCACGAAATCAAACTCGTTGATTGTGGCCAACCCTCTAGCCTGCCTAGAATTTAGATTCGGTTGGTAAAACAAATGTCTCAACCCAATGTGATCACTCATAAGAACAAAATACCTTCCAAGAAGATAGTGCCACCACATCTTTAATGCATGTATAATATATTCTAACTCAAGATTGTGTGTCGTGTAATTCTACTTGTACTCATTTAGTTTTTGGGAGTCATAACATGCCACTTGTCAATTCTGCATAAGGACTCCACCAAGCTCTCTCTTGCAAGCATATGTGTATAGTACAAATTCCTTATTCGGATCTACAATCTATAGAACTAGTGCATGTATCAACAATGACTTAAGCTACTCAAAGCTAGCCTCGCACTCCTCTATCCATTTGGACTTCTTATGTTTTCTCTGTAAGGATGTAATGGGATAATCAACTTGTGAGATGTTCCTAATGAACCTCCTATAATAACCTTCCAAACCCATGAAAGATCTCACCTCATCCACATTCTTAGGGGCTATACGCTCCATGATGACCCTTATCTTTTCTAGATCTATTGTAATTCCCTTCTTGGAGACAACTTGTCCCAAGTAGTGTACCTCAGTCCGAAAGAAACTACTCTTTGTAAACTTAGGCTATAAGTGAAGCTCTCTTAGAAATCTCAACACTGCTGTTAAATTCTCGATGTGCTCTTCCTCATTTTTAGAATATACCAGTATATCATAAATGAAAAAAATAAAAAACTTATCCGAATATTGATGCAATACACTATTTATCAGACACATGAATGTATTTAGAGCATTAGTTAAACCAAAATGGACCTCATACATTCATTGATACAAGACACAAAATTGGGGCTTGGTGTCAGTCCATCGACAACCAAATTGCCCTTAAAAGGATAATATGACGATGTGGCTGATGTAGTTGACTCTCTGAGTTCCTCTCGATCATACCTTGTACCTTCCGAGTCCTTTGGCTCCCAATCTGTAGCTCTTGCATTGATTAATGCTCCAAGTCCATCTAACCACTGAATCTTGACTTCCAACCTACTCATTAGTTTATCATTCATCCATCAACACATCAATAGATCAAGGCTCATGTCGAATTATTCATAACTCCCCTTGTGAACAATGCTCAATATGACCACCACTAATCCTTAGCTATTGAGGGACTTCATCCCGCTATGGTCTGCATATGCTTCTGTAATGAAGACCAACATAGGGCACAAAGGGTTGTCATTTATCACTCCAAGATGTGGATCTCCCACAATGAACACGGGCTAGGAGGATTTCACACCGTCTCTTGTATAAGTCCTTCTCCACACACAAGTTTAGGGCTGCTCAACTTCTCCTAGCTGATTAGACCCTTAACCTCAATGACTACCACTCTAATAGCTACATTTTTCCATCAAAGTGTTGCACATTGGGCTTTAACTTAAAGACTATCATGTTTGTAACAACCCTCATGAAAGTTCCATGTAATAAATGTTAAAGAAAATAAGCACAAATGTAAGGGACACTTATTCCAAGATGAATGTTGGGAAAGACATCCTAGGGGGTGTTCATTTGATTGTTTATGGCTAAGAAAATTGGCAAAGGAAATACCTATGGCATTAAAAGGCATTTTGGCACGTTTATTTATGGAAATAATGGAAATTAGGAGAAAAAAGAGGTGAAATGTCATAGGTTTCATGTGAGGAGGAAAATGAACAAAAATAATGGAAAATGAAGAAAACAGAGGCCTTATTCATTAAAAGGCTTCTCAGGACCAGTTGGTAACCTTTTTGTTAGTTCATTTTCTGAGCTCTCTCACTACTCTCTCTCTCTCTCTCTCTCTCTCTCTCTCTCTCTCTCTCTCTCATACTCTTGGAGACTTAGAGTTTTCTTGGAGCATTCTTAGTGGGTGTGGCATACTTGGATTCTTGAAGAAAGAAGTCAAAGTAAGAGTAGGAAAGTGTAAGAAGGCATCAACATCAGCTGCTACATTAAAGTTTCTTGCAAGTACCGAGTTGCATGTATGATTTATTCACTATTTTTGGCATGCATGGCATATGTATGTGGTTTCTGTGGTTAGCAAAGGCTGCAACAGATCGAAACCAAGAATGTAATCATGATGTTTCACCTGCAACCTTTGTTAACATGTCCACAATGACCATGATGTAATCATGTTGCTTCACTATTTTCGGCAACCCTATGATGAAGTCCATGGGAATGACCTCCCATTTGAATTATGGAATCACGCTCGGTTGTAGTAGCCCACTTGTATCTTTACACTCTTCTTTTACTCACAGAGAATCAAAACATCTAGCCACAAACTCTGCTACATCAATCTTCAAGTTATGCCAATAATAAGGTCTCTTTACTTTTCTTAGTGTCTTTTGGTATCCTGGGTGACTTGAATTCGGTTTCACATGAAACTCCCCAAATATCACCTTCTTGAGATCACTGTCATCCGACATATATATCCTCTCTCGGAACTTGACCAATTCATCTGCTATACGATGATAGTTCAAGTCCTCTGCACCTGCACGTGTACCTGTACCACTACTTGTACTTGTAACTGTACCATCATCTGTAGATGTACCATCACCTTTACCTATACCTGTACGTGTACCGTGACCTATACATGTACCTCTACTATCACTCTGCTGCAAGCTATGCACAATATCCATATATCTGACATCCTACTCTCTTTCTCGCAAGATCCTGTCTTGTAAATATATCTCATAAGAACTAATAGTTGCTAAGTGATTCACCTATATCCATCTACTCAGAGCATCTTCTCCTTACCTTTGATGTACCTGATCACGAAATCAAACTCGTTGATTGTGGCCAACCCTCTAGCCTACCTCGCATTCAGATTCGGCTGGTAAAACAAATGTCTCAACCCAATGTGATCACTCATAAGAACAAACTACCTTCCAAGAAGATAGTGCCTCCACAGCTTTAATGCATGTATAATCTCTTCTAACTCAAGATCGTGTGTCGGGTAATTCTACTTGTGCTCATTTAGTTTTTGGGAGTCATAACATACCACTTGTCCATTCTCCATAAGGACTCCACCAAGCCCTCTCTTGCAAGCATATGTGTATAGTACAAATTCCTTATTCGGATCTACAATCTATAGAACTAGTGCATGTATCAACAATGACTTAAGCTACTCAAAGCTAGCCTCGCACTCCTCTATCCATTTGGACTTCTTATGTTTCCTCTGTAAGGATGTAATGGGATAATCAACTTGTGAGATGTTCCTAATGAACCTCCTATAATAACCTTCCAAACCCATGAAAGATCTCATGTCATCCACATTCTTAGGGGCTATACGCTCCATGATGACCCTTATCTTCTCTAGATCTACTGTAATTCCCTTCTTGGAGACAACTTGTCCCAAGTAGTGTACCTCAGTCCGAAAGAAACTACTCTTTATAAACTTAGGCTATAAGTGATGCTCTCTTAGAAATCTCAACACTACTGCTAAATTCTCGATGTGCTCTTCCTCATTTTTAGAATATACCAGTATATCATAAATGAAAAAAATAAAAAACTTATCCGAATATTGATGCAATAAACTATTTATCAAACACATGAATGTATTTAGAGAATTAGTTAAACCAAATGGAACAACAATAAACTCATAATGCCCATACCTGAACCTGAATGAAGTCTTGTAAATGTCCTCCTCTTTGATGCATACTTGATGATATCCAAATCTTAAATCAATCTTTGAGAACACCACTACTACCTTCACCTGATTGAACAATTCATCTATCCTTGGCAAAGGATATCTATTTTTGATAGTCACTTCATTCAACTACATGTAGTCAATGCATAATTTGAGAGTATCATCTTTCTTCCTTACAAACAAGGTCAGTACACCCCAAGGTGATACACTTGGTCTAATGTATCCCTTGTCCAACATTTCCTTCAGCTCCAATTTTAACTGAACCAACTCAAGTGTGCTCATCCTGTAAGGTTCTTTAGATGTTGGAGCTACCCCTGGCACTGGCTCAATAGAAAAATATACCTCCATGTGAGGTGGAAACTCTGTAATGCCTTAAGGAAATACATCCCGAGGCTGCTGCAAAAATGGGTACTTGCTCAACACATCCGCATCCTCAGCCCCCTTGCCCTTATCTCTAGAAATGTGTACTGTGAATAGCTTGCACCCTTTCCTGCAACTATGCTTTTCTTGCATAGTTGTCATGATCCTAACTGATGTGGATTTCTTCTTACCTTGCAAGACTCTTGGTTTTCCATTGTCATCACCACACTCAATTGCTTTGTAATAGAAGTCAAACACGGTTCTATGTAGATACAACCAATATATGCCCAATAACATATTATACACACCCAACAATAATACATTCAAATGTACTACGGTACGCATACCATTCAAATCAAATGTGCAATTTCTTACCCAATGATGCACTTGCCTCTTTGTACCTATAATCAGCCACACTGACCAAGACTTTGCATGCAACTACAACTCTTTATTCAAGCCACACTTATACACAAAGTTAGCACTAGCATAGCTATAATTAGATCCAAAGTCAATCAAAAGATAAATAACTTGATCACAAAGCTTACCATCCATATCGATGATAGATGCATGATGCTCTCCGTGTTTGATATCCAAGGGTGCATAGATACATGGAATACTTTGACCAATGTCTCCAACAATTTGTTCCTCCTTTGCACTATATATCTGAGGTCTACCACCTTGATTATATGCACAATATCCCCTGCGATGATCTTTGCCACAAGTCCAACATTCTATAGGCCTCCATAATCCATCTTTATTATTTTCTTGAGATCGATGCCCATGTCCTCTTTTGATGCATTAAACCTCTTAGGTGCTACAACATTCTCCTTATTATCTATACCCTATGGCCTTGCTCACATTTTATCCCATTTTCCTTTGCACTATACATTATCTCTCCAACTTGGATTAGTCTGAACGATACACGTCGATTATTCATAGCAATGTTTTAACTTTCGAATGGTCTCCTCCAAATATCTCGGCTCATCGAATTTAATTATATCTTTCAATGCAATCGATATTTCACTAATGAATCTCTGAATCGTAGCCTTCTCCTCATTGAGGTCAAGAACATACCTCAACAGTTCCAAGAACTTACTAGTGTACTCATCATTTTTGATGGATCGCACCTTTAGTTCATAGAATTATTTTTCCCTATCATGAGTGTACCTTTCTAGCAAGCAATTATTCTTAAAGAGCCACTCAAACTTATTCCAAGACAAATATTCTTCATTTATGTCCCTGACACTCTTCAAATCTTCCCACCAGATGTCTTCTTTAACTTTAAGACTGAAAGTAGCCACTCTAGCTTTCATGTTCTCGTAGTAGTCGTGTAGCTTAAAGAACTTCTTCATACCAAGTAACCAAGCCTCTGCACCCTATGATCTCTTTACCTCTCCATCAAAAGTAGGTGGATTTTCTTTCTTAAACTCATCCGGCAAGTATCTCCTGTCACTCCTCCTATAAAGATGATAATGGTGATGATCATAGTGCCTATCAGAATCATAACTAGATTCATAACTATGTCTATCCCTTCTACTCTCCGGAGTGTACAATAATCTGTCATCTCGTATTATGTCTTCTCTAACTGATCAGTGATCGACATGAGATCTACTACCATATGCCCCATGTAGATCCTGCTCATGTCTGATCTGATGTAGTCCTTGCCACTACAAATTTGATGAACTCTGGAGTATCACTACATTTACCTCTGCTAATTTTTCATATGTTTGTTTGATTCTATCATTATCTCCCTCACAACTCCTTATCTCTTCCTTTAAGCTTCTCAACGTTAGTGTTGGCCCTCAGTTTTGGTCTATTTTTGCTTAGCGAAACCTACTTAATTCTTATATTTTCCATCCATTTTCCATCATATCCATTTCATTTTGATGTATATTATGCATATTCAGGTGTTTAATTTTAATTTTGCAATTTCTAGAAGTTTTTATGAAAATTGAGTTTCAAGTGCAATTTTGGACTGAATCAGAAATTCCCATAATAGCTATGTGGATGACATGTTTGCAGGAAACTTGGACTTGAGTTTGATGCATAGATGGACAGCTTGGGAACTAGGACTAAGCTAACTCCACTTGGTTCGGCGAGAACAAACTTTATTAGGCCCGGTCAAGGCTGGTCAAACATGACTAGTCACTAGAAAATCCCAAGGAAATAGGGCAGTTTTGAGATTTTATGGGATTGACCATATTTCTTGGGATGAATTGGATGAGTTCGACTTAGATAGGTGTATATGAGTAGATATGAGTGTTAGAGATAATAAAGATCAATTTGTTTCATTAAACCTCTATTTAAAGCCAAGACTTTGATGGCTTTTGTAATGGAATTTGTATGTAACTTTTGTATAATTGGAGTTGGGAGCTAATTTGAAGAACTTGCTTCATTCCAATTTGTTGTTCATGCTTGGTTGATTTACTGAAGTTGTTGTAGCTGAGATTTCTTCAAGTGTGCAAGGCAAGGATGGAGGGCCCCCACACCAAGCTAAGTACATTTCTTGGTTCAATTTTCATAGTTTTCATAGACTAATTTTTGTTTCAAATGTATTTAGATGTGTGATGATTGCTGAATGAATATTGGTTTAATTATAATCTACATATGAAGGGACACAAAGGAATTTAAGTTAAATTCCCCTTCTATTTGATCTTGAACTAAAACTGAATTTCATTCTCCATTTCTGATTTGAAGTTATTTATGCATTTCAGGTTTGAAGCAATGGTGATTGTGATATAGTATGATTGTGAAGAAGGACAATTTGGACCTTCTTAGTTAGGAGCCTCTTCTTTTACATCTTCTGTATCATAAGCCTCTGTTAATTAGTGCTCTTAGAATTATCTTCATGAAAGTAGTATTGTAGGGAAGGATAACCTCGTTCTCCTAAGTTAGGAGCCTCTTCCCTCCTATATTACATAAATGAATTAGAAATTGTTAAAATAGGTTTATATTTGTAATATGTACTTCTTTAAATCTCCAAATTTTATCTTCTAAAATTGATTATATCTGATGTCCATATACAGTGGATTTGCCTCCAAGTTTTACAATCCCCGATTGATAATTAAATACTTGTGTTAATTTAGTCAATAAATTAGCTTAACAGTTACTACCAAATTGGAAGTGTTCCCAACACCATACTTCTCTTTGGATTTGTAGGGAGAATCTTTGTAGTCAACCATCTTGCTAGCCATTTGATATATCTTCCTGCAAGGCATAATATCCCAGATAAACCAAATCACAATAAATCAACATACCTTAGTATATCTTGGGGAATATACCTTGTGTGCAAGATCACCAAATCAACATGATACATGTGTACCGTAATCATAACAACATATTGACATACACAAGTAAATGTAACAACTCATAAACATCACTCTAACTAGGGTCTAGCCATCAATGCAAGGCCATATCAACAATGCATGATATGACCTCATGCACAAAAATGACCATTACTCCATTGTACACATTGTTGCATGCAACCAAAAACATCCATAAGCAATGCCTAACCAACTACAAATACGCATAATCAAATGTAGTCCAACATAATCGACCAGTTCTTGAAATCAACCTACAAGACTGATACATGTAATCAAAATATTCAAAATGTCACCTAACATACAAGGATGTAAGTAGGTGATGCAAAATCAACATATAAGCAACATATAACCATATGAAACTAGTCACATGCTCATGATAAATATCTTTCATGAAATCAACATCAAATTCTCCATGATAACCATATTACAACCCTAATCAATCATCAATAGAATGTAACAACTATATAAGTGTAAGAGACACATATGCAACTTACATGCATGCATGACTAACACATTCAACCCATCTAGTCGTAGATTTGAATCACGCTCTGATACCACTCCGTAACACTCCTCTCAAGCCTACCCAAAGTAACCCTGTGAACCGTGTAAACATGTGAAGAGAGGCTACTATGGTCAGATTCAACCTCCTATGTCACCTTAAGGAAGTGTAATCGACGAAACATCACTAGCTCCTCCACACACACTGTAAATATTTGACAACCTTTAGTAAAACCTTTTTTCAAGCTATGGGGTTAAAATTCAAGTTATGGAGATGTGTTTTTGGCATTCATTGAACTTTCTTTTATTACCCTTCCTCATAAGGAAATAAATTCCTTATTGCAACAATTTAGGATAACATAATACTTTCCCACAAATTCCTCCCAACAAGAATATCATAGGAACCCAATGGAATGATATATAAATATGCAGCTGTGTCCATCCCATTCAAATTTATATGATAGCTCTTGAAAATTTTTCTAATATTTCTCTTGGATCCAATGGTTTGTTTAACGGCCAAGATATTTCAATGTGGTTATTTTTCGAGTGAAATATATCCGCTAGCTTAGAATCATAATGTGACTAAATTACACTAGCCTTATCTTCCACCTCAATCATGTGTAACTCATGTTCAACTAATAGATCTTCAAAGGATTCATATATGTTCAGAATATTAGTCACTATTCTCCCATTATCAAACCTCTAACATTGCACTTTCAGTTAGACTCTTCATGGTGGTTTTAATCTTAATTAGATATGGTCTACTCCGATGTCCACTAGACTATGTCTTGATTGCCCATATTAACATCCATGCTTCTTACTTATACTTAATGGCTAAGAGCTCTCTAGTCATCTTTTGTGCTTCTAGCCCTCATGATTTTTCAATGTGTAGAAAACAAAAACTATTATATACAGGTAATGCTATAATTATGGAAGTTACATGTACTATTTTACTCTTTAAGACCACTAATTTATTTTTCTTGTTTTTTTTTAAATTTAGATTACCCTACTGAAAATTATGGGTGGAGAGATGTATTTAAATCTTAAACTTTCTCATGACTATTCATATGTTCCATTCATAGAGTTATCATCATATGAATTTTGTCAATTTTGGCCAATTTTTCCCTTTAATTTGAAAAAGAAACTTGCTTCTTTTCCCTTAAGGATTTGAGTGCTCATATTCCAATTATGGCTTGGGTGGCATACTTTCCTATCCAATATATTTATGATGAGTACTCTTATGCCATATTTTCAGCTCCAAGAAGAAAGTTATGCTTCATTATTTACAATACATAATTTTGGCACTTAGCATATAATGTATCTCCCCAATGTATATGACCTATGTCAATTGTTGGACAAAACAATTGGTGCATATAGAAGATAAAGAATCATTTTAAAGATAAAGAGAAAGGCACTTAACTTCATAAAAAAAATCATATGATTGGTGGGGCAAGGAAGATGGAAAGTTTGAGATGTAATGACTCAAAATCCTCATTCTATCTAGTGAAAAAGTTCAGCCTTCAACCTCAAGATTTTATCATAAATGTTCTTAGGATTTGTTTTAAGAAACAATAGAGGAGAGTGCAAAACTCACACCATGTAAATATTATGGTTATAAGTTTTTTATATAAAAGAAGCACAATGTAATTTCAACATTTTATGTTGATATAAATTTATCAATTCAGTAGTTTATAGACAACATCTGGTGATATTAATCATAATAGATAATAAAACTAACAACTATTTGAAAAATATCTTGAAGTTATTAATATCACATTTAAAACAATTTTATCACAAAACCTTCTATTCGTAATCACAAAGTTTTGATGACTATTTTTAACGTCCTCTAGAAACAAGATGTTATAACAGAATTCTTCCAATTTTGTCATTTTTCTAGTCTTAAATCAGATTTTGCAGCTAGCTGAAGTTACATATCAATTTAGACAAATTTCTTAGTACCATACCCTTCAGTTATCCAATTTCTAAAGGTAAACAAAAACTATTTTTCAGTTATTTTTCAAAATAATGCTTTATTTCTGTTATCTTTAGTGGCTGCTTACAACATTTGTAAGTTTTAAGACTCTCAGATTTATTTGCTTCTTAATGATTGTTGTCTAACTTCTCCAATAAATCTACAGCACCACAATGTTTCTCCTTCTCTATTTCAATAACAATTCTATGAAAAACAACTTTTGTTATACTTGTATTGAACAATAAAAAAAATTCCACAAAAAAGAAAAAAAAACTAAATACTTTGTATAGAATTACTACAATTCTGGTTTATATGCATTGCAAAGCTTCCCAGCAACAAAATCACACTTAGAACACTGACCCAAAGGAGGCATGTAGAGATTGTGCTTTCAAATAACACAAAAATCCCTGTAGATATAGTGCTTTCAAATAACACAAAAATCTCTGCACCTGTAAAAGTCCACCTGTTCCAACACAGTATATATTCTAAGAATCAATCCCATTCCCAAGTGTTTCATTCTCAACATACCATTAGTTAAAGAGCAAATCAATACAGATTATAGCAAATCAGAATACATCATTAGTTGATTAATTGAATAGCTGATTGAAGCAAATTTAAAAAGCATAAGAATTTTGAATGCAGAGAATGGTTCTGTACCTAGGCAAAAATCTATAATTGTAAATCAGATATTGCAACCAAAACTTCCAGGCACTTAATACATCCTCCCGGTGCATTGTGAAGAGCCACAGTAACAGGGTTTTGTTTTTATGTTACCATTAGAATCACGAACCTCATCCAGACTGTAATTATAGTGATAACAAAGCTCCCTCATAGGAGGAATGTTCTTGGTAGCAAAGAGCATGATATGTGGTAACTTTCTGTCATCATGGTCATAAAGAACATTCTGTGCATACAGATTAGGAGAGCAACTATGATTAACAAATCTACCCACATTTCCACACTTGGCTGCATCAATCGTGAATCCTCCATCTTCCACCATGTCAGAGGTTGCACGAGCCTCAATGTCGGGCATCAAACTTAAAAGATCACTCCAAAGAGATTGATCTCTGCTATTGCAATTGCGTCCAATATCAAAGAGGTACTCATCATTCCCAACACGTTTTTCAGCTTCAGTATCAGAAAGAAGGTTACCAGTGTATTCACAAATAAAGCTACCAGAAGGTATGGAGTCTAATGATCTAACCCCCCAACCCCTCTTATCTGTCTTGAAAACCTCAAGTGTATATCGAACACCATGTTGACTCACTCTATTGTGACAAGTCCCACGACATTTACAAGAAGGACCGCATTCATATACAATAGGCTTAGAATACACAATAGCACCATCGTAATTAAATGGAAATTCTCCCCCGTTTTTCGAAGCACAGAAGCATTTGGAAGGATCCAAACACCCGTCTTTACATTCACATCCCTTGGGAGGCTCAGGCTTACACCCATATGGATAAATAACCTTAGTTGTATAAAAAAAAGTTGGTAGACTTTCCTCATCAATGGTATTCACTGCACAAATGTATTTTCTCTCTTTGCCTCCAGAAATGTCCTTAACCCTAAGACCTTCACGAATTAGATGTTTTTGTGCCCTCCCTATAAATTGCACTGCCTTCAAGCCCAGCTCTGGTTGACCATGCTGTCTTTTTAACTGGAACTTGAATACTGAGTATCTGGATACCCCTTTATCGAGCCAGTATGTTTGCACATCATAGAGCCCATCATATGTATATATTACATTGACTGTGCCTTTTCTATTTCCATGAATTCCAGTATTCGTTTGCTTGTATCCACGAATAACTCTCACGGGTGTCTTCCTGTCTATGCAGTTCTTAAGAGCCAAGTTTCCACGTTCAAGTTTCTGGTGTTTGTTCTGCCTTTTGTCCCCACTGTAGTTATTTCCACCATGGCCAGTGTATATCAGCACATCCCCACCGGATGAAAGACTTGTACAGTAGCAGACCCCGCCGAGATTAACACGCTGCGTCGTGTGGAGATGTTACAGCTCGTACAGTTGAAAATATCACCAAACTGACCCGGATTGGCACTTTGTATTAACACCCTCCAAATGGTACGTTGCACTCCTTTTATAGATTTAATAATGTTGATTCTTTCAAGTCCATGTGGTCGGCTACATGAAATGGTGGACGTGCCCACGAAGAAAGTGTTTTTTTAATCAATATGGGGTATGCTTGGGTTCTAATATTCCGTTTCTAATTAATAGTGGGTCCGTCAAGGTTCTAAATTCAGTTAACTTATTTGAGTTACTCAGTGTGTTTGTGACCACTGTCCTAGGTTCAAAAAATTCAGTTAAGTTATCTTGTTTTGGGTCCTATTAGGTTTGAATATTCAGTTTCTAATTAATAGTAGGTCACTTTAGTTTCAATTAACATTTTAAAATAATTTTTTTATATAATTAATTCTTTGCATTGTTAAATCTTAAATCAAATATATATTTTTAATAATAAATGTAATTTAATAATTCATAAATGTAGTGTCGTAAAATTCAATTTTGATGATAAAATTAGGAGTGTCTTCCTCATTAGAGATTTTAAGGATTTCCAATCAAATACCCCGTATATCTTTTTAAGGAAAAACTCTCATTATTCAGTTTAGAATATCTTGTACCTTTATTTTAGTGGAAAGGCTTTCAATTTGCACAGGAGCATTGATGATGCTATCACAAAATCTCGTAAGAAATCAAATTAAATTATATTTTAAGAAGGGTGCAATCATCTATCGCAAATTGGGCATGATATTGATTTTGATTTTCTTTTAAGATTTAGAGAAATTGATAGTTTTTTAAGATTATTTAGTTTAGATCATTTAAGACTCACTCTAACCTATAAATTAGTGTTTTGTAGGAAATTTATGACTTAGAGATGTTATGTTTATAGACACACCCACATGGGATCCCTCTTCATGGTTGCATCTTTCCTTTTAGCATTATTACAATTAGCTCATGATATATTTTGTGAAAATAAATCTCGGTATAGAGAAGAATAAACAATCCACCCAGCTAACTAAAATATGATGTTAGAAAGTATCCCTAAAAGAAAAGGTTGAAATAAGACTCTAATAAGTATAGTTTCCCAATTTTATTCAACATTTTATATATGTTTTTTAAATTTTATGAAACAACCTGCTCCAAAACCAATGCATATTAGCCTTGGAAAGCCCCTACACAATACAGTGTGAAATGAATAAATTTTTATGTTGTTTGATAGTTAGAATTTTATTATCCTAGAGGAAAGGAGAAAATATCGGCTCACTTTGAGGGAACTATACCATGCTCTATACACATTGAAAGCTAATTTTCAAATAATTGATCTCAATCATTTATTGCAAAATAGAAAGGACATCACGGAAAATATGTGTTATATGTACATTGGTGGTTGTCCATATGTGTATGGGTGTCAATGTGTATATGCTATATATTAGTTTGTTGTTAATGGACTATAACTATGACAACATTAGTAGTTGTCAACATTTATTCTAAGTCAACTCATGTATAGTGATGAAAGTTGACCTTCTAAAAATGTAGGAAGTTAGTTAATTAATGACTGTGAACACTGAAATAAGGAGCATGAGTTTTGAAGCTTGGTGCTTGAACTTGTTGATTCAAAATAGCGATGTGAAATTAACACAGTGGAAGTGAAAAGTTGGTGGTGTCCATGTATTAACAATTTGTATAATATACATTGGTATATTACCTGGAAATGGATTTTTTACACCTTAAAGAATTTAATGCCACTTGTTCAACATGTCTTGGTGCCATGAAATATTAGTAATCCCCCTCTTTTTTATGAATATTGAAGTTCAGTTTACTACATTTAACAGAAGAAATAAGAATATGAAATAAAAAGCAATAGGGCGTGTAATGCCCTCCTCCCAAATCTACCCAAGTAACTGACCAACTGGGTAAAATGTGACGAAGAGTTACTATGATATGATTACACTCCCCATGTGTTAGTTAAGGAATTATAACTGGCAGAACACAACAACACATACCTTCTAGACCTACTACAAAACCCCTAGGAGCCATCCAAATCTTCCAGGTGACTAGCCCCTCAGACAAACTAACATTTTTACTACGTTAATCCCCCAGTCACTCCTATGACAAGGGCATGAGTGGGATTGCGACCCTCCAGTTGCTCCTAGAGCATTGGTATGCCTGCAACTGGGGACTTACCCAAGCAGTTTTGTGCCTACGACTCTGAATTTTGTGCCACTTTTTCTGGCCCAGGGCTCAGGTCAATGCCCATAACTTCATGACACTTCCAGAGATGAAAGATAACATCAAAACAATGATACACATGTAATTAATTGAACAAGGACTTGACTGGACCCCTACTAACCATGACATGCATTTCGTCAAACATGTCACAAATATGGATTTTACTGGTTTAAACAACATATCTGAGCATAGGGGTCACATACTTATTTGAGAATCAGTAAGAGGCATTGATGTGTCATTACAATAACTGCATTACCATCTATTAAGTCACATATTCATTGTACATTCAATGATTAACCAAAACATGATGGGAGTCATACAATTTCACTGTCATAAAACTCTTTCATAACCAACATATAACCAATAGAGATATCATGGATATAACAACAATATAATCCACATATAAACAAGTATATTTAGCCATAGAATACTAAGGAGAAAGAGAGCTCTTATTGATGATAGCATAAACTAACCGGGCATGGGACTTCCATGAACCACCCGACTATAGACTAGGCTGATCCAAATCTTTCTTTTAGTCAGTCACCCCCATGCCATATTCCAAGCATGAATGTGGGATCTCATAAAACAAATCAATGAAAACCATCTAGGGATTCTAGAGGCCAAACCATCTCAACCCTCAACCAGTGATTCCACCCCAGATTCATACATCACTAACCATCACCATATTTGTCTCTACCCAAGCTCTCCGGTGCTCCAACGAGTTTATTTCAACCAACGCTCCACGACGAGTAACTCAACCCACAATTTTTGGCGAGATCTAGAGTGTTTGTCCAACCAAGGATCTAGGACTAGTAACTCAACCCACGAATGGCTCCAAATCATCTCTCCAACCAAGGCTCGAGGACTAGTAACTGAACCCAAGGTGTTATAGGGCTTGAGAGCGATCTTCTAACTAAGACTCCACGAACTAGTAACTCAACCCACAGTGAAAGGAACATGAGAACCAACAAGAAAATAAAAGGAAAGACTCCCACAACACCATGGCTATCCAAGGGATGATAGGGCTATGCAAATCCACTATCAATCCAAGAAATCATCCCTCCCCATGATGAATCATAACCAAGAAACCACACGCATATGCCATGCATGCCCAAACTAGTGGGGAAAACATACATGAAATTCAGTACCTACAGGAAGAGCACAATGTGGCTACTCATCTCGATGTCTTCTTTCACTTTCCTAGTCCTTCCTTTCCTTCTTGCTCCAAAATCCAAGTATTCCACACTCCTCCAAGAGTGCTCCAAGAAAACTCTAAGTGTCCAAGGGTATGAGAGAGAGAGAGAGAGAGCTCCACCAAAACCTGTCAAAATATTGCCAACTAATCCTCAAAAGACTTCTTAGCTCTCTCAGCTCCTCTCGCCCGTACCTTGTACCTCCTCCTGCTCTCCCAATGCCTCTCGGTCATACCCTGTACCTGCTTGGCCCTTCAGCTCCCAATCTATAGCTCTTGTCTCTATCAATGCTGCAAGTCCATCTGGCCAATGAATCTAGGTTATCCAATATCCTATCTAGTTGTGACTTCGTCCATAAAGGACAGAACACATTAATACTCTTGTTGAGTTGTTCATGCTCCACTTGTGAACAACTCTTGATCTTCCCATTGCTGCTTCTCACCTACTCAGGGACTTCATCCCACTATGGTCTTCTAATGTTGCACCAATGAATACCAGGCTAGGAGTACTATTCGTCATCTACTGTAGAATCGCTTCTCCACACACAATTTTCGAGCTCCAAATATTGCTCCTGGTTGATCAGGCCCTTGAGCTCAACAACTCCCTCTCTTGCAACTACCATTTTCCATCAAGGTGTTGGTCATCAGGCTCCAACTCGGACACTGTCACATTCTCTACATTAACTCAAATTTTCTCCACCCTAGAGGTCTCATTTCCTTGCGTTCTTTCTGGATATGCTTGGAACCTACTTTAGGGAGTCTGTAGCCTAATCAGCCTCCCTAAATATGCCTTCTATCCACCTACACTTTCAATACAACATTTCAGCGTGCAACAGAGAAAATACCCACATATTTTATGCCTAAGACACCTTTGACCTACTTGGCCTAGTCTCAATTAGACCCTCTCTTCCTCATTGGTTGCATCTTCCCAAAACCATCCCAACATTCACAATAATGACCTCATTATCCTCTTCATTAGCTCTCCTAGGGCTATGGCTCCCTCATGTATACTTTGACCTCCTTCCTCCTTAAATGATCTCATTTCCATGCTCCTTAAGGTGTGACTATAACCTCCAGAACACCTCTTATTTATACACCAACAAGAGGGCTTCTCCAATGTTAACTAAGGGCTTGAACAACTATCACAAGTAATTTTTACACCAACCCAACCTTGACACTTCATGTGCAAACCCATTAAATAACTTCAAAAATTTGTAACTGCTCAACGACAACTCGAAATCGGATGATTGTCATTGCGTTAGAATTGTCTCACTGAGAGCTATCATCCTCATCCATCACATGTCGAATACTCGTCACGGTTTTGACCCAAACATCTATGGGTGAAAAAACCTATGCTTGGGTTCTAAGCCCATAAGCATACTTGTGGCGCTTTTTCCTCCAACTCTTAAACACTAGTGCTTGGACTAGCTCACAAGCTACAAAAAAATCAACACTCCCTCTTAGTGAGGGAGGCGCATCAAAGAATAGGAAGTAACCATTATCATCTGTTGACACTATCCCATATAGCATCCACCACTGCAACGTACTTTGTAGAACGAATCCAACAATCTCAATAGTGACTCTGCCTCTATCACATCCAAACCTAAAGATCCTGAATCTTGACAAGGTTGTTCCCTATGAGGGTAGACTCCCTCTGAGCCTACACGATCTCGAGTGGCTCAGTCTTGCAAGCACTCATCCTCCTAGATCAAATACCACTCGTGCAAATCCCTCCAATCTCGTTTATGAAACATCACGATTTGATGAATAATCTAGCCTTCCAACCTGTAGTCCATTAAATGAAGCCATATCAATTAACCTAATCTCTTCCCTACCAAAGAAACTCTCAAGTTGTCCCAACCTTCGATGACAAGACATAGGATGTCCATGATCTACAGACTGCCACACAACATGTTGAAGTGCACCAGGTTGACCACCGATCCACAAAAACTCCCAACCCATCTCATCATGTAGCCTATTGAGACCACATCTCCATGTCTTTTGCTGAGCCCATTACTACATGATCTAGACACCCACAACTCCCTCTCTTTTGTTTCTTTGTCCACACTCTGATTTATTTTCCCTCAAAGTAGCTCAAATACGCTTTGATACCATGTCTAATTTCCATGAACTTGGGTCTCATATAGAATCTTAAAATCTATGATGCCGCCAAACCAAGAATCTCAACAATACTACTTTGCACATCAGATTATAAACAACGGTAAATCACACATGCACAAAGTATGTATAACTTTTTACAATTTTCACCCCAACTTCATTATATTAAACAACATGTAATATAATAGTTTAAGGCTCTTGTAGGAAGGATAATGGCCCTCATACATCCACTAGTAAAAGATAAAAAATGGGGCTTTGTTATCGGGAATAGTGTCCACTTGGATGTTGTTGTTCCCACTAAGACTGGTAGATATCTTAGAAACAAACAAGTAAAGTCTACTTTTGTTTTCCTTTATGAAAATAGATAAGAGTGGAACAAAGGAGACCAACCTTAGTCTTGTGCTTGATTTCCTTGTTTGATTCCTCTCCTTCCTGATAGAGCTTTGCCACTTCTTCTTCGTCTGCCCAGCTTCAAAGAGCACATGTGGAATCACAACAACATACTACTATCGAAGAACAAATATCTATTTTCATAAATAACACAGGACCAGATGTGCGTTAACCATACAAATGCATATATAAGTAAACATACAAGAATATGGAGGAAAACTTGAATAGCTTTGTTAAGATGAAAAGTAGCAAGAGGATTACAACATATGTTCTGACCCAACATCATCCTCCAGCTAGAAAGCCCTTCTTCACCTCAAGTAAAGCTTAGATCACCTAACACTATGAATATACACCAGAAAACCAACATCACTTCTCTATAGGATACAAAATTCCAGCCTCTGGATCTCTGTGATGAGGTATCCATATATAGATGATTGAAGGGAGGTGAGTCATCTTCTGGGGTCTTGATTAGTGTCCTCTCTCTGATAGTTCCTGCTTCCACTTGGAGAATGGTGATTTCTTACTCATCCCTGGTTGAAAACAGAGAGGCAAGTGTCAGAGGGGAAGCTTCTGGAAGATTCCATGATCTTCCACCTCGCATTTTGTCCCTGCCATTTGTCCATTCCTGACCATCGCACCCTACAGAGGAGCCATTTAGTATGCATCACACCCCATACACTAGGAAGGTGATATGCATCGCACCCTCTACACCGGGTTTTCAGTATGGTCCAGTTTTGACCATTTATGAGCAGTTTTCAGTGGAGAACTTATGGGAGATGAGGTAATCAGCTGACCTTATTCCTTTAGGCAGTGAAGCAACACTTTTAGGGGCTTAGGAGTCCTCAGTTTATGGACATTTATGATTGGGGTTGAAGTGCCCAAAAATGTCTATAACAGTTGCCCCCTAAAGCATGAGGTTGTTAATCTTTTTGATGTCGAGTGAAATGCTTTACTATGAGGATCCGAAGTTTTTTCAAGCTAGGAGGCGACCTGTAATAAGATAAAATACAATACATTATTTTGACAACATTTTTTCATGATCTAGCTGAGGCGGGCATTCCCATGCTTAGCTTTATAAATTCATTTTCATGTACATAGGACAGAC
>APFE031134594.1:42381-60266 GCA_000404065.3 Pinus taeda
TTTTGAACATTGAGACATTATATGCCTTGGTTTCCATGATTGAGTAGCTACTTGTTTACTATAGGAATGTATGACTCCATGAGCCCAATGGGAGAAGCCTTATTTTTGTTGTTCCAACCAGCATGAATTTCATATACCAATTAAAGAGTTAGCCATCTTTCTTGTCCTTTAAAACATATCAAAAATCTGTGAGAGAGCCCTCTCTGACTAAGGAGGCTAAACCTTAGTCTAAAGCATGGTCTGAAACAGTTTCATGAGATCTTATTAAGTAGCAGCCCTTAGTACAGATTTTGTGATAACAGGACTTTTCATTTTTGAATATTGTTTTATTCCTTTCTTTCCAAACATTCCAGATAATGAAGCTTGGTGTGAAGGCCCAAGCCGCATTAAGGAATTCATTATTTGAAAAGTTCCTTCTCCACTTGTTTATGGTATTTGTGATACTTACTCTGTCCCTATCTATCTGTTGGAAAATGCTGGAGAAAGAATCCCACAGCCAAGTGGTGTAAGAGCAATTGCTAAGAATGTGCTCCATGGTCTCCTCTTGCTTTTCACAGAGCTGGCATCTGGAAGGTCCCAAACCGCCCATTTTTATGATGTTGTCCCAAGTCAAGATTTTCTTATGATGAACCAACCACATGAACATCTTGATTTTCATCCAACCTTGGTTTTTCCAGAGGTGTTGCCATGTCTTGTCTGGAACACTGGAATCAAGCCCAAGGAGAATACCTTTAGCTTCATTAAGATCAAAGATGCCTTTATTATTGTTACCCCATCTCAATTGATCTTGCCCCTCAGTGACGAAGATCATCCTTTGATTTAGTAAGCTCCTCGGTTCCTCTGCTTGTATTTTTATGGGGCTATCATCTCTGCATTCAATGTTTCTCTAGATTCTCCACATTCCTGGGACTTGAGAAAGATCCCAGAAATCCTTTACTTTTTTTAACCCTTAGGAATTTGTTTCCTGCTTGAGGCTTAAAAAAATCCTCTTTAAACAGTGTTAGTTCTTGTTTCCATTTGTCCTCCCAAAAGAGTGCTAGATTTCTTGCTATGATTTCCCAAAAACTATTTTCTTGCACTATGCTTCTATTATCCCATGCTCTGTTCTAGATGTAAGAGCCCTTTATGTTTCCAGACATTCTGATGAGATCTTTAGTATGCCAAGAGCTGGCATATTTTTCTTTCCAGATCCTTGCCCACTGGGCTTTAGGCTCTTGAACCCATCACCACCAAAGCTTGGATCCTAGCACTCTACTAAGAATCTCCTGGTCATCTAAGCCTAGACCCCCATGTCTCTTGGGTTTACAGATTTTATCCCAGGAAACCAAGGCCCATTTCTTCCTTGTTTCCTCCTTACCCCATAGGAAATCTCTTTGAATGTCCCTGAATTGCTCTAAGACACCTTTGGGAGCTGGGAGGGCAGATAGCATAAAAACCGGGATGGATTGCAGAACAGTCGTTGTCAAAACCAACCTGCCAGCCAGGTTTAAGGCTCTGATGGTCCATTTTTGACCTTATCCTAAAACTTAGTTAGCACGGCTTCCCAGATAATTTTGAGCATTGGTTTGGCTGTGAGGCGACCACCCAAATACTTTGAGGGAAGGTAATCCCTTTGGAAGCCAAGGATTCTTGAGATATTTCTCTGAATAACAATGTTAGTGTTTAAAAAGAATTTTTTTTATTTAGAAAGATTGACTTCCATACCTGTAGCCCTGGCAAATTCATTTAGGATTTTATTGTAGGCTGAAGCTTCTTTGACTCTAGGGATTCCTTGCAGCATGGTATCATCTACAAATTGTTGGTGTGTCAGTGCCAACCCATTCTCAGTTAATTGAAGACCCTTGATTTTTCCGTGGCCTTGGCATGCTTAATGGACCGCCTTAGTCCTTTCATCATGAGGATGAAGAGAAAGGGAGATAGCGGATCTCATTGCCTGAGACCTCTAGAAGGAATGAAGATCTCTGAGGGAGAGCTGTTAACCAAAATTGAAAAGTTGGAGGTAGTCACTAGAGCCATTACCCGTCTGACCCAATTGTGATCGAACCCAAAGGCAGTGAGCACCTTGTTGATGTAAATCTAGTTTACCTTGTCATAAGCTTTATCTATATCCAATTGCATGATCATTCCCACCTACTTTTTGCTAGTAAGCGAGTGAACCACCTCATGGGCTTGAATAATGTTGTTTAAAATTTTTCTGCCCTCCACATATCCTGATTGTTCCTCAGACTCTAATGAAGGAAGGAGAGGTTTAAGTCTGTTGGCCACTACCTTGGATATTATCTTGTATAACACATTACGTAAAGTATGGGTCTGTACTTGTCTTCCATTTGAGCTGAGTCCTGTTTGGGAATCAACGAGATGAAGGAGGTGTTGAGGGCTTTCAGGATGGTTTTACTACCCTAGAATCTTCTACAACCTCCAAAATATCCTGTTTGACAATGTCCCAACAAGCTTTGAAGAAGTCCACATTAAAACCATCCAGGCCTAGTTCTTTTCCATTTTGCATGTATTTGAGGACCTCACTAACCTCCTCTTCAGTCACTCGTCTGTTTAGGTTGATATTGTCCTCTTTGGTCACCAGCTTAGGGATATGCCTAGTAATTTCCTTTATTGATTGTTCCCTGTCTGGATTGTTTTCCCAGGTGATGTTTCAGAAGTATTGGACAAGCACAGTTTCAATGTCCTTATGTATGATATGAACCTCCCCATTCTCATCCTTTATCGTTGAGATTTTTTTGAATGCTCTATTAGCCATAGTGGATCTATGGAAAAATCTTGCATTACGCTCTCCTTCTTTTAACCATTGAACTCTAGACTTTTGCCTCCAAAATATTTCCTCTTGTTTGCATAGGTTCTCCCATTCACGATGAAGTTTATTAGCCTGATCAATTTTGTTTTTGTCAAAGCCATATTTTATTAGTGCCTGATTAAGTTCCTGAATTTTGCTTTCCACTAACTTTTTGTCCACAAAAATGTTGCCAAAATCTTTCTTATTCCATTCTTTGAGTCTGTCCTTAATGTGCTTGTACATTTTTGATCCCTGGAATTGCAATTCTTCAAACCACCATTTTCTGATGTTCTTAATGAAATCCGGGTGGGAGAGCTAGATATTCTCAAATCTAAAGGGTCTATTCCTGGGAGAATCCAAACCCTTGATTTCCAATTGAATTGGCCAGTGATTGTAGCCTCCAAAGGGAAGAACCCTTGTTGTTATTTCTTTGTCTATAAGCATAAGCTCCTCTGATATCATAAACATGTCTAAATTAGAGGCTACTTGGGCTTCCCTTCCTCTTTTGTTGTTCTAAGTCAAAAGGTCGTTGCTTGAATCCGAGTCAACCATTCTCATATTGTCTGTGAATGATTGGAATGCTAATGAGTCTTTCTTTATCACTCTGGTGCCTCCTTTCTTTTCCAAAAGGGATTTGATCATATTAAAATCCCCACCCACAGTCCAAGGAATACTAGCCTTTCTGTTCCTAATAGCAATGAGGGATTCTAGTAGTCTGAGTTTATCATCTATTCTTTGAGGCCCATAGACATTAGTGACTAGGAAGGTTTCTGAAACCCCCATTGGTTGAATGACTACTGATAAGTAATTCCTAGATGCCTCTGCATCTATTATACTGATTTTTTGGGGGTTCGAAAGAGTGAGAATGCCCCCAGTTGTATTCTCTGCTTTAACTTCTAGAAACTCATATCTATTGAGCCATTTGCTATGGATTAGTTTTATTTTCTGAATGGAACATTTCGTTTCCTGGATGAAGATCATATTCAGAAAAACTTGTTTCATTCTAAAACTAAGCATTCTTTGCTTTCTTTTACTACCTAGACCTCTTATATTCCAAGATGTAAACTTCATGGTTAAAGATTTGTGAAGGAGTAACCGGTTAGGTCTTTCATCTTACCCGAATCAATCATCAGCTTTCCACATTCCATCAAGAGCTCCTTCTTCTTTTTTTCCCCTCTTCTTTCCTACATTTCTAGTTGCTAATCCTAGAGTTGATTTCATTATTATCACACCTCTGCACTCCTGCTTGTCAATGGTTTTTCCTTTGTCTGACCCCCTTTCCTGAGTTTTCCATAAAAAAAATTGTTATATTCTATTACATTCTTCTTGAGGTAACAAATCTAACCCCACCATGGCTCCCTGTTTCAAGAAACCTTCTAGATCTAGGTGCTCTTTATCTAGAATTTCCTGAAGTTCATGATCCTCCAGATCTGTTTCACTCTGGGTCATTTCCTGATCCATCTCTAGTTCTGTTTCATTCATTATGGTTTCTCTCTTATTATCAGTGTTTTGTGTTGGGTTGCAGTTTTCCTCCTTCTCCTTTTCATTAGGGCCTTCCTCCATAGATTGATCTTCATTTGTCATTTCTTCCATCTCTTCCAATGCTTGGAACTTGTTCAGACTGATCTTTTTCCCCTCATTTTGTTGTTGCTTTGGTTCTCTTTTACCTCCTTTTCCCCTGCTTGTCACTTTTTGAAAGCTTTCGGTATCCTTGTATTCAGTTTGCTTTTGTTCTTTTCTTTATTGAGAGGGCAGTCTCTGATCAAGTGTCCATGTTCGTGGCATTTTTGGCATCTGAACAAAATATGCTCATATTCCACCGTTTTCATCCATTCCTCGTAAAAAACTTCCAAGATGACTTCATCCGGAAGAGCTCCTGATAGATCCATTTCCACACAAATTCTTGCATAGGAAGTATATTTGCCTCTTCTCGTGGCTTCTGAAGCTTTGATAAAATGACCTAGTTTGTTGCCTATGGCCACAGGCAATTCATTTTGCCAATAAACCAGAGGTAGAGAATAGAGCCTTACCCAGACCGGCACCGCAATGAAAGTCTCCCGCTCTGGAACAAAGTTCATCATCCAATGCCGCATATAGAGGCTCGCTGCTGCAAAGAAGTAGGGTCCTCCTTCGAATATTTTATCTTTATCTTTGATATTTGTAAAAACTACGGTGAAAAATCCCTTTGACCCAAGATGGAGATCGATGGTGCCTTTGGGTTTCCAGTGATACTTTATCCATGTCTGTAAAGCCTTTTCAGTGGGACATAATTCCATAAATTTACATATTATGGCATAGGTCCCCATATGTTCTCTGTGCTCCTGCAGTGCAGGATTATCTAACACTACTCTAGGAATGATTTCCATTTTGGGTCTACAAGGACCCTTTTGTCCTTTTTCCCTTGTTCCCTGGTTTTTGTCTTCTTCCTCCTTGTCCTTTGTGCAACTATTTTCCTTGGACTTGGCTCCATCTATCTCCTTATCATTGTTTCTGTTTTCTTCCTCCTCCGTTCCTCTGATATCTCCCAGATGTGACTTGCCTCTGTTGTTCACTGCATCTTTGTAGGAGGGAGTGGAGCTCCCTCCTCTATGACCCTCCATTAGGGTCGAACTCAGAAACTCTCAGAAACCCTGCTCGACTTCCATTCCGTCGCTCCGCTCGCTCTCTCAACTCTGATTTCCATTGAAAATAATGTGTTCATTTCCTTTCATTTTAGCTTGGTTATTCCTTTTGTTGCCTTGAAACTCCTTGACACATATTGGCATACTCTGGCACCCTACACATCCTAGCATGTCTTAGCACTTGGAATGCCTTGGCACTATTTGGCACATGTTAGCACACCCCGGAACTACCTAGCACACTCTAACACTTCTTGACATTCCCTAATATTCCCTGGAATACCTTACCCGTTCTTAGCATACCTTGTCACTCCCTCCTTAGCATGACAACTAGCACTGATTTACACTCCCCAACACACCCTCATATTCATTCACTTCCATGCATTTTGACCTAGTGCTCCCTTGTGTTGTCCTAGTACTCCCTAACACTCCTTAGCATGCATTGTCACTCTCTAGCACACCTTAGCACTCACAAGTGAAAAATGAAACATGTAACTAGTGTTACCAGACTCGGAATAGACAATAAATCAGTGAGGCAAAAGAGCTAAGAGTTTTAATCAGATTGGGGAAAAATCGGGGAAAAAAAAATCGGGAAAAATTAGTGAATTCAATAAAATAAAAATCTAAACAATATTGAATAATATATTAATAATATATATATATATATTAATATATATATTATATATATATATATATATAATATATAGATATATTATAGATATATATATATAGAGATATATATATATATATATATACTTTTTTAATTGTATTTAGTAAACCATGTCCAAACCATTCATAATTTCAATATATGTCCAAAATATCATGAATGAAAAGCATATTTATATATGTTATGATCCAAAGCATATCCAAAGACGAGTCATGACCCTAACAGTCACTACCCTAGAACTTGAAGCAATTGCTTCAAAAGTTTACCCAAAAACACATACTAATTAGAAAAAATCCAGTACTAAGAGTCTAAGACTCTTAAGAGTGAGAACTAGAAGCAATTCCTCCCACTCCTCCGCTTGCTTGACTCTCAAAGTTCATCAAGTCATGTAGGCTTAAAAGAGGAGCCTCCTCTAATTGGACCCAATCTGCTGCATTTGTAGTTTGCAAATCTATCTCTTCAAGGTCTATTGGTGAATGATCCAAACCTATCATTATCATGAGATATTGGAATGTGAATTTAAGTTTGACTTTGAACTTTAAAGTTTAAACTTTAAATTCCAAATTAGATTATGAAACCTTCAAAATTCAAATTCAAGCTCTCACCTAGTATTTTCTTGTTTTGAAATTGTAGATTGTAATGGAAAAATACAAGGTCATTTAAGCGCTTTTGTGTCAATCGGTTGCGCTTCTTAGAATGTATTTTCTCAAACATGCTCCAGTTTCACTCACAACCTAAAGCACTGCATGCTTGGTTTAAGATTTGAATGGAAAATCTCTTCAAATCTAGCATATCACTACAAAAGTTTTTCCACCAAAGACCTAGGAAGTGGCAAGGGTTTGTGAGTAGACGTACTAAATACTAAATAGTAAAATCTTAAAAAGACAACAAAATTTAATAAAACATGTAACATACAAAATAAAGTTTAAACAAATTTAATGAACTGATAAAGCCTTCAAGCCTCAAAGGGTACCTGGCAACACCTTAGACCTTTCTCGTATAACACTAGTACAGGAAAATAATTTAGGTGGTGCTCTATGATCCTATAGTTGGGAAAAGGCACGACTTTGAAATTATGGATTAGGGAAGCACCTTTCCATGCATGTCATAAGTCCTTTGTGAACCTCCCTATCCTCATTAAATTTTCTCTTATCATAAAAATACTATGGGTTTAAGAAGTACCTAGCAGCATGTAAGGGGGAATGCAATTTCCTATCCCAGTGTGCATCAATAATGTCCCAAAGAGGCATATACTTTTCCTCCTCATCCCCATATCTTCTTTTGATGGCCTCCTTTATGAGATCCATCGCCTCATAAATGTAACCCATAGCGGGTTTGTCACCATCAATATGAAACATTTCAAATAAAAGGAAGCTTGAAATGAAATTTAAAACATGAAAAGGTTAAAATACTTGAAGTACCTGAGAACTCTAACAAGGGACTCCATCACAATAATAATTTCTTCGACATCTTTCCAGAAACTATCATTAAACACAAGTGCAACAACTTCAATGCCTTCAAGGGGTCTTGGAATGTTTAGATGCCATCCACTCAGGTCCCAAGGACATCCTCTTCAGATTTATCTTTTACTCAACCACAAATTGCAAAGATATGGAATTTGTTGCAAATCTAGTCACTGCAGGTCGAACAATTTCTTTACCTTCACAATAATGTGGTTGTATAGGTATTTGGTTATGGAGTTTTCCTTCTCCACAACCTCATGTATCCAATGAAGCTTACCAATGTCCTCAAGCATTAAATATATACAATGGGCAACACAATAGGTCCAAAAAATAGTAGGTACCTAATCTCAAAACGTCTACCAGCAGCCATATAATTAGTTGCATTGTCAGTGACAATTTGTACAACATGTTATTCTCCCACTTCTTGAACGACTTCCTCCATCATTTCACAAATAAGTTGTGCAGTCTTAACCTTGTCTAAGGCATCCACTGATTTGAGAAACATTGTACCTACTGGATAAGATACAAGGAGATTTATTGAAGTTCTATTCCTCTAATCTGTCCATCCATCACTCATGATCATGCACCCTATTTCTACGCATGATGAACAAAACTCAGATAGCACAAGCATGACATCTTCAACACTTTATAATAGAAAATTTGTCCTAATGATCTCTAATGAAGGATCTTTGAACCCTAGACCTGCAACAACAACTGCATCAATCATAGCTTGCCAATAAAGACTTATGGCATAGTGGAAAGGTATGTCAGAATAGTACCAAAAGTTACCAATGGCCTTCCTTGCCTGACCATGGATATTGTTTTTCCAGCCAGTGGTATCCAAGGTAGGTTGGGAACCGGTTTTATGCGGGGAGAAAAAAAGGTGTTTATATTTCCACCTCCAATGTTGAATGTAGGAGGATTCATTTGGCCTTGAGTTTGACTTGGACTTGGAGGCATGTGTGGGAAACTTGGGAACTGCATTAAGGATTCAACAGAGGGATATGATAATGGGGTAGTGGAAGACAAATTGTCAATTCTAGGAGTTCCAATTTCTTTTTTTTCTTTTCTTTCTTTGCATTATGTTGACTCAACATATGAATGGCCAAGGTTGCTTGGTGTTTGACATTTTCGTCAACATTTTTGCAGAGACCTATTTCATGGCCGAGTATTTGTGTAAGGTGGTACTCGAATCTATAAATGTCTCCACTAAATTTTACTTTGCAAAATTTACGAAGTAGCTTAGGGTCTCCAAGAATCTTGTCACAATAAGCCAAAGCAAAGTCCTTCTCCCTCGGCATTGTTGTTGTTTTGGACTTGTGTTTAACTTGTGGCTTCTGTTTAGATTTGGAGTTGTGCCTTCTATTTAATTTGGCTCTTGTAAAATACAATAAAAAATTAAAATTAGAAATTCCATATATAACTTCACAAAAAGTAGGGTTGGTTTTAAAGGATATGAGGTTTTGTTAAGGGTGAAAGAGGAGTCTGTCTAGCAACATAAGCACATTTCGACCTAATATATCATTATGACCTTGAAACACAATTAGGTACATATGAGGAAATGCTACCTAAAGGAAATATTATCAACATATATTGCATTGTATTCTCGAATTTGCAAGTTCGTTTAGGATAAGACAACTGAACCAATACATCAATAACAGATTTTGGAAGAACAAAAATTACCCAAAGTTGTGAATTCATGGCTAAAGCCTTTGAAGTTGGCAAGACATCGACCAAGGAAGGAATGCTTGGTGACTTGGTCAATGGTTGGTATGAAACCATTTCTTAGTACATTTTTAAAATCTATCTAAGCCCCATTTATAGGGTTGAAAAGTCATAACCAAAGGAATACGTCGAACGTTTGATTGTTGAACAGTGAAACTTGAAACTTGCCATTGAAAATGATTATTGAAACTTCAATATAGTAATATACCTATTATTTAAGCCAAGTGCCAATGTACCTCGATTGTTGAATAGTGAAATAGCTAAGCCTAAAGGTAACACACGCTGAAGGTGACGCGTGACTGCTTGAGGGTCGACATGGAGTATGGATAGAGCACACATTGGCAATTGCCTAATATGGAGTCCGGACTTAGGCTCACCTTGGCGGTTCCCCGATATTGAGTATGAACTATGTAATGGTGAGTAGTGATTGATTACTGAAGGTCTGGACATATGAGTTATGGGCTTGAGGAATGAGAAATAAATTTTGGAACGACTGACATTTAGTTTTTAGCAATGTGGCATACCTAAACTTGAAAAACTCGTACTCGTCGAGTCAAGGCTGAAAATTGAATAAATTGGAATCAATCGAATGAATTTGCTTTAATTAGTAAGTCTAAAGTCAAACTTGAATTGACCATGAGTTAAACTTGGTCAACGTGAGTTAGAATCGCAAATATTTAGATCAGATCATTTGGAGAGCGAGTAGATTCCAACTCGCGATTGATTGGTGAGTCTTGTTTCATTGCTTGTAACTGAAATCTGAACTGAAAATAGGAGATCTTACAAATGAAACTAATTGTGATTTTTCTAAACTAAAATTGGTCCATCGACATCATTTCTATTTGTAGCTAGGCATGTCAATGGAAGAGATTCATTTTAAATCAAGTTCATGAAGAAAATATTTTATGGAAGATGTTTCTTTTATGTCGAGGAAGACATAGTAATAGTTTCTATTAAATTTGAATAAGAATAGTATCTAATTTGTATCTCCCGTATCTCATTATTTTTATCTCTTGTAAATCATACCGAAAGTGGGGTAATAGTGGACATGTAGCATCAAGCTACACTCCTTTTAATCCAAAGTTCTGCATGCAAACCTTTGTGTCACTTGCGTCGCAAAGCCTTCGATTTAGAGTCTGGAGTTAACACCTACCTCTACATGACAAAAGCTACACATACCTTTTGACTTGGTTTTTTCACCTTTTGTCCATTCTTTGTTTAGAGTCTCGGACAACAAGCTCCACATAATTTTTTTCCGTACCTCTATGTGAGTGTAACTTTGCACATTTTCTTTGCTTCAACCAATATCAAAAGCATTTGTGAGCTTTTTTCAAGGCATGAATACATGCTTCAATCATGGAAATTAGCAAAGTTTCTAAAGCAAAAGATAACGATGGAGTTATCCTTTTCCATTTCAAATATGTTAGGATTCTATTGAGAGTTTTTTAAATATAATTATTAACTGGCCCTCTACTTTTCCCTTTTCCTTAATATAAACTACATCTCTTATTATATTTCTAATCAATATATTTACATCAAATACTGGATCAAAGGGCCAAGGACGTTCATAAATGCTTACTTGTGTAGTAGAAGAATAAATGGTCAACATGTCAGCTTGGCTCCAATTTCTTGTTCTGGAAAATGACTACTCTTGTTTGAATATAGAACTATGTTTAAGCTTTGAAAATGGGTTTTCCTCCAAATTGATCTTGGAAAGGTCCTTATTAAAGGCTTCTCTATATCTCCTCCACTAGAATGAATGGCTTGTATGTTGAAAAGTATAGTAGAGCTCCCTTCTGAAAACCCTGATCATCCAATTGTCACAAGGAGCTCCTCCTTTTCCCCGAATTGGACCCAAAACAACATTGAGTACTTAATTATGATCCAACCTGAGAAATTTAGATTGACACTGCAACTCAAGAGCTATTGAATTTAAAGTGCACTAATATGATTCGTCATTCTTTAATTGAACAAGTAAATTGTTTTTAAATTTGTCAATTGTGCTTTTAGTATGTGGTACTAACCTTGTTTCACTTGAAAAGGTTTTTATTCTTGGATTATGACAATGTTAGTAAGATTTAGGCCTTTTGTAGTATTTGTACCCCACGATCATTTTTGCAAGATGTATGTCCTATGTGGAAAGAAATAAGCATTTAGTTATTACCTCTTAAACTAAAGCATTGTTTCTTTTATTAGGTGGCATGTAACATCCTCTACAAATTGAGGATGAATGGGATGTAATATCCTATCCATCCCCATAGACTATAGTCCTTCGTAAAGAGGAAAAATCCAAAATACCCATTGTTGGGAAACTTTTGGGGAAACTAGGCTTAAAAAACCCAAATTTGGGGTTTGGAGTAAGGTTTACTCAATCACTTAAGAATATGAAACCCCTCTGCAAAATCTATAAATAAAGAAGGATTGAATTCATTTTGGATCACCAAGTGTGGATTAATTCATTTGTTCTTGAGCATTAGGTCTGATAGTTTTTTACCCCTTCTATCTCTTGTCAATTTCGGTAGTGAAATATTCCACCCTAGTTGACATTCCATTATTATCTCGTTGTTTGAGCACAATGGTCTCTCGCTGGTGAGCGAATTCTGTTGGATATTGGTTTCTTTTCTTTTTCTGGGCACAAGATTTCTATTAAAGGTGAATGAATTTGGAGGATAGCGCATGATAGCTTAGTTATGTTTAGCATACACCTCTCTTGAAGGAAGCAACAAAGTCTTTGAGTCCTTAATATCTTGTTTGCGGCAAAGCACTTACCTTAGGCTGTGGATTCATTTCTGGCACCTGGAGTAGTGAAACTCTTTGCTTTATTTAGTTTTTGCATGCACAGTTAAAAGGAGAACTTCCCTAGGTATTAATTCTCAGCCTTAGCTAAGGAAGCATGCTTGCATATCTCATATCATATTCACTAGCAGCAGACTTTAATTGTCTTATATATCCATGCAAGGAAGGTGCATTATGATTAGGAGTTAAGAAAGTATAGACATTGTTGTACATGTTTCCAGATTCATTGTACTTTCTAGACTAAAGGAAAAGTGAATAGTAGTGTTTGAAATTTTGAGTTATTTCTTGTTTCAAAGAGTAATAAATAATGATGTGATTTGAGTTTCAAATTTGTGTACTTTCTGTTACTTTCTTCAGTGGCGTGTGCTTCCTTGTTCAGAACAAGGGGCTTTTCTACAGTATCTAGCCTCCAAAGCTTCTTCAATGCAAACTAAATATCAAATCATGCCCTCATACTCCAAATCATCTAAGGCATCACCCTAGAGAAGTTCCAAAGTAGACCAATGAGCTTTGACAGGCCAACTCCAACCCCATGTCACTATACAAGTGTTGACATCACTTCTACAAAAAATATTATGAAGTGTTGCATCCTACACCAATTCCTAAGATGGATACCCAAAGGGGTTCTAGAATGAGGCTCAACCTTCATTACCAAATTTAAGACTTTTCAAAGGGATTGGTCCCTTTAAACCATACCAATTTTTACACTTTCACAATTTGGCCATGTTCCTATCAATTTATATTTTGTATTGAAAAGTGAGTCCTATTTTACATGTTTATTAAATTTAGGAACAATTATAGGTGAACTCCAGCAAAATGTCAACAAATTTGTGGGTTAGGTTGGCATTTCTGCAAATACTATCACACGTATATATAATCACACAATTTCCTTTTTAGATCTTGATTGGTTGAACAAAAAGGTTCTCTTCCTCTGTAATTTTGTCCCATACCTCCACATCGGCACTCATAGATAACAATATTCTTAATTCTTCATCTGTGTGCACAGTAAGGTCCCTTTTGGTTTCTATTTTTGATGGAGCAACCTCTAACAGTACATTGTTTACCATAGAGATGTTGTTGTTGGATAGAAATATCTAGAGGAGTCTTACACTAGACATATAAATGGCTATTGTATATCACAATAATAAGAATTAACATATGAAGATGTGTAGACCCTAAACTATGTGCATTCAATTCATTACTTTTTCTTTCGTGGTAGATTTCGTTCTGCATAGTAGATGTGTTGTGGCACTTAATTGTGTTCGCATAAAAAATTCTAAGGCCAAACCTAGATTCTCATGTGTCATGGAAATTCAACATATGCCTTGTTCACCTAAGAACTACTTGTAACTCATCTTAGGGTACTCATGTACAATCTCACTCATCCCACTTAACAAGTTACCAAGACAAGGCTCATCACATCCAACCTTGGTCTAAAACAATTAAGCAAATAATTTACATCTTGACATGCCATAGAACCTGGCATGTCTTAGAATGCCTTGGCACTATGTGGCATGCGTTAACATCCCCTACATTCCTTGGCATGCTTTGACACTCCCTAGCACACTGTGGCACTCCCTATTTTTCATGCCCTAATAGATAACCTTACCTTTTTCTTTACTTGGGAACCCAACCAAGTCATTGGAAAAATAGTGTTGTGCCTAGACCAAAGTCTCCGTCTACCTCAAACTACTTTTTCCATCCTCTTATCACAATCGTAGGATTTCCTCCTACAAGTATTAATATGAAATTCTCCTAACACACTTCGTCCATGGGAAACCTAGAATTCATTGACACTCCCTGGCATAATCTCTTATTCATTCATTTCCATGCACTTTGACCTAGTTCTCCCTTATGATTCCCTAACACTCTCAAACAATCCTTGACATGCATTGACACTATCTAGCATATGTCACCATGCCTTTTTATTCCTTGGCATGCCATGGCACTCCTTAATTATCATTCCCTCATAACTACCCTTATTTTCTTTTAGACTTAGGAACCTAACCAAGTCCCGCCTCAACTACAACAACTTTACCAAGTTACATTTACTACAACTAGACTATGCCTTGTTCCCCTAATGGACTATAAATCATCTTAGGCTTCTCATGTCCAATATTAACTCATCCCACTTAACAAGTTACCAAGCCAAGGCCCACATCCAATAGTGCCCATAAAACAACTAAGAAACATGGTTTACATCTTCACATGCCATAACATCTGGCACGTATAACAACCCATTGGCACTACATGGCAGACATTATCATCCCCTGCATTCCTTGGCATGATTTTCCACTCCCTAATAGACCCTACCACTCCCTAACATGCCAGACACTCTAGCATGCCTTGGAACTGCCTATCATTTACCTTTGTCACTCCCTCCTTAACACAATTGGAACTTGCTGACACTCCCTATCACATACTCTTATCTATTCATTTCCATGCAATTTGAACTAGTTCTCCCTCATGTTATCATGACACTCCCTGACACACATTGGCACACCCTAAGACTTGACACATCTTGGCATGTCACCCTGGCAGGGAAAATTTTAAGAACCCCCCCTAAATTTATATGTATAATAAATGGGTGAATCTCCATGGTATATAGGAAAAATGGAAGGCGATTTTATCAATAATATAATATGCATGTATAATTTTTTGGCGAATCTCTCACCAGGCATGGCAAATATTTTACTCAATTATAAAATCTTGTAAGATCTTGGCGAGTCTTTCACTAAATAATAAAACTTTGTAAAGTCCCTAGTGAATCTTAGCATTGTAAACTCTTAGAGAATTTTTGAAAAGTATAAAACCATATATGACAAAGAGCCACATGGTGGCAATATCACTGTTTTTTTTTCACATTTCCACGACATGGAACTTGTTTATAAAATTATAAAAAAGCCAACCAAGTCCCTTATAATATGCAGGTAAGCTTGTAACAAAGTCTGATACCTCTACTATGCTTGTCTTCATTCAAGTGTCATAGCTACTATGCTTAACACTGTGAATCACAACTCTCTTAGAACTCAACTCTATAATGTAATTAAAACCTTTGGAAATTGAATCTGACAACTCTATAAAAAGGATTAGTGAAATAGAAGCTTTTGCGAATGAGCCCACTAACTATCACTGCTAAACAATCAATCTAGATGATGAAGTCTTCCATCTTGATCACAATCGTGCTCACAATCAAGGGAGTGCGACCACCTGGCCTGACATAATGGCCATCATAGCTTCCAATAATCAACAACCACCTTGCAAGGACATCCTAGCTCATGTCTCATGAAATTTTATTCATCAATCTTAACTGATATAAATCTTATAAAGTTAATATTAGAATCCTCTCCAGATTCACTGTTAATACAACGGCAAAGGAAATTTTCTAGCTCAAGGCACTAGCCAATACCAACTTTGGTATTTGTGACCCCTTTGTGGGGATGCACCTACCTTGCCCCGTTGGGTTTCTGCCTTGTAACATAGTTCAAGGATCACAAGACTTTTCAATATTCCTTCTCCATTAGACACACTTTATATGCTATACATAGTGAATGGAAAAGAAGCATTATAGAACACACAATTTCACAAAAGGAAGAAAAATCTTAGCCAGTTCAATATTAAAATCTTAACCACTGATTAATAAAGAATAAAAAGTATTGTAATGAATTGTTCCGAGTTATTTATTTACAATATGTAAATAATGTAGTGGAATGGAAAATATTACTTAGGCAACCCTTCAATATTTTCTATTAATATGTCTGTGCATGTAGATATGAAATTAAGAGCATCGTTGAATACAAAGTTTCCTTTTCTCTTGCTTCCATTTTGACAAATCAGTGTGAAATTAGTGTCACTTTGAATCTCCTTTCTTGTGTGGATGTTTTGACAAATCAATGTGAAATCAAAGTCACTTTGAATTTCCTTTCCTACGAGGGATCACATCCACAGTTGATTAGTAAAAGATAATCTACTATATATATCATGTTCAAGAAACTGACTGCAATCTACAGTGGAAACGAGACCTCAATTCTTATTCTCAATTTGAATATCTCAGGACAACATAAGAGATAAAAATGCATATGGCCTTAGTAGCTAGAAAACAATCACTCCATCATTACAGGACCACCTAGATTTTGGTACTTAATCTAAATAATGGCACTAGTTGTAGTGCTTATTTACATTAACACCATGGAAAAGAAACAACAATGTTTCAAAGCACACTTAATGGAAAAGTTGTAATGTTTCGAGAATATTTAATGATAGCATCTGAACCTCGTAGCTATGGTGGGGAAACTAGGGAACCCAAATCTTGGAAGATATCTCATACCAAATCTGAGAAAAAAATAAAAAAAGGGAAAAAATCAAAATCTAAAAATCAAGCAATGAATTGTTTACAAATCAAATACAATTCCTTTAACTAACAGTTAAATTGTGATGCTATATTTAAATATTTAGTAAGAGGGGAACTTCAAACCATGGAATATTACCTTTGTCATTACTGTCATCCCTCAGTGGCTGAGATTACAAATCAATACTTATGGAAAGATTGTAAGAAATTTTGTGAAATAGTAAAGCATAACCTCTATTTTCAAGCAAAAAAATCAAGACATTGTTACATCAAGAGCCATAATTGATACATAATCAATGAATCAAGTCCTTGTATGGCACAGACTTGTCTCACAACCTCTATTTTCTCAATAACAAAGTCAAGACATTGTATGTGGTTATTGCCAAAAGGAAACTACGTTCTAATTTGGAAGAGGATCTTATCAAAAGACATGGATTTATTCAAAGCTACAAAGCCTAATGGGTTACTAAAAAATATGTCGGAATATGGGATCATGATACTTAAATTGAAAAAATATGCTTCCCTTTAGAAACATTACAGTTATACAATGTTTTTTGAAGGTATTAGAATTTGAAATTTGGCCTTTCTATCAAGACAAATTTTCATTAATATAATGTACTTTCCTACTTGAAACGTTGTAGATATCCAAGAAAAACTTAAAAAGCATAAGAGAACTTAGCATAATGTACTTTATTTCCTTAACATTCTTAAAGAATTGAGGTTCCCCAAGTCATCAGGTGACTTTCGAAGGAAATGACAGTTAGTAATAGTCCAATCACAATTGAAGATGTGTCACAAATACGAAGGGGCATCTCCTCCAAATCACAAAAGTGCTCCAGGTTAAAATCTAGCATTATTGGAAGCTTGATGCTCGACTGGGTGTTATTGAACCCAGACATTTTTCCAATCTTCACTACAAGCTTAAAAATAGCTTCTCTAAGTTCTACATGACTTTACTATGCCCGTGAAGTGGGGGCACATGCAGCTTCTCCAAGTGAATAGTCTTAAACTAAGTGAAGATAAGGCCAATAGATCATTCATTGTGGATATCTTTAACCCATAATTGAATATTATGTCTCTCTTGAACCCATAATAATTGAATACTATTAGGACATTCAAATTTTTCATGGAACTCACAAATGTTGGAAGAAAGTATTTGCTTCCAGAAAAGAATAAAACTAAATCCTCTGCTTGAGGACAATTGATTTCACACCACTAATACTTCTCCATGGAATCTGTATAGGTAAACCACAATTGCAGAATTCCATTAGAATATTGTGTTTATTGAATACACAAATGAAATCATTGCATTTCTTTAAAATATCTTTTGAAATCAAAATTACCAAAATTACATATCCATAACCTAGTGGGTGTAGGATAAAAATCACCCATGTCATTCACAGAAAGCATGAGAAAAAACCTAATACTATATATAAAACCAAGAAAAATTCAAATTCATCACTTCTAGGGACCTCGTAAC
>APFE031134595.1:14421-95555 GCA_000404065.3 Pinus taeda
TGCCTCCTATATTTGATGTGAGGGAGTTAATGAGGCTGTTAGATTCTCTATGCTATATAACAGGCAACCATTCGGATGGTTTGCTAAGAGAGTGAGAGGCTTTTGTGAGGATTTCCTGATGTAATCTCCAATTTGATTAATAAATTCTTGATGCCTATGTTTGGTGGACGTAGCCCAGATTGGTTGGGTGAACCATGTTAAACCCTTTTGTTTATGTGCTTGATATTCTGCTTTGTGATTATTTTGATTTGTTGTGCCTCTGAATTCCAACAGATCCATAGTTAAGATGAATATAAGATGGTTATATTTAAAAATATTATTTTACTTTATATTTAAAAATTTTAATTTAAAATTATAATAAAATTTCAATAAAATACAATTTAATTAAATGACACCATCAATTTGTTAGGATCTTTTAATCACATAAATAAACACCTCATTCACATTTGAGTGGTCTTTGAGTGTGATTTTTCGGAAACTTCTCCGGTTTATTTTCATACCTACTTTGTCTAGAATTCACCACGGATTTATTGAAATGACAAGTTTGACACTTCAACTATTCCCAATTGAAGTGCCCCACCGGTTTTTGATCGGAAGCTTAAACAACACAAATCAAGATATTACTACAATTTTGTTAGACCAAGAAGTAAGCTAGAAACTCCAAAAGATCACACTTAAAAACTAGTGCATTGACATTGTCCTTCCATGTTTCATAATTTGTTCAAAAAAAATCTTAAACTCATTGTTGAAAAATAATTGATTGGTTTATTATTATGTAAAATTCCAAAGTGATATATAATTACATAATTTAAATATTTATTTTTTATTGTTATTATTATTTTTTAAAATCATATATTATGTATATATAATTAATTAAAATTAAAAAGTAAAAATAAAATTTAATTAATATTAAAGCTCACGCAATTCAAATTTCAAAGAAAACCAAATTGCCATGGTCGGCTTTCATCTGCTGATGATGAACACTTGTTTGTTAAACACTCTCACCAAAAAATCTCTCAGGTATGTTCACTCTGAAAAATTTTGTTTAAAACCAAAACAACAAATTGATTTATATATTAAAATAACATTTTCAATAACATTAAATTATAATTTTATTAAAAACCATAATAATAATTAGAAACATATAAAATGATTGAATTTAGACTATGTGATCTATATTATGAAAAGTAAGAAAACTTTAATTAAAAAATCCCATTATCAGAGTTTTGTGACGGGTTTTGAACCATTTAGTGTTGTTGAAACCATATGTGGTTCATTGTCACGACAAGATAAAGAAAAGTTCATGGTATCAAGTGAAATAGATGAAGAGAAAAGGAGTTGTCTATAATGCGACTTTTTGGAGATTCCAGTGACGGAATCCGGCGGAAGAAATTGCAGTTAAAATGGCTTTTGTTGCAGCTAAAATGGTTTTTTAACTGCATATTTGGATTCAGCACCCTGGAAAACCCCTAAGACGCTTTGATTGTGCAGAAACTAGCTATCAAACTTATGATTCCAGTAATTTACTGCCGGATTTTGACCAGAAAAATCCACCGGAAAGGCTTTCAAAAAGTCGCGTTAAAGACAACTGCAAGAGAAAATATTTAATCCATTAAATTTGACTAAATAAATAATATTGTTAATAAATAAATTTTTCATGTAAATCAAAACTCAAAATAATATTTTAATATAAGGAAATAATTGTTAGAATATAATTGTTAATATTGAATTAAAGAAAATGAAATGAATATGTAAAAATAAAAATAATATTTAGATCAAACATAAATAATCAAAATACTAAAACAATTAATAAGATCAATATCATAATAAAAATAATATTTGAGTCAAACTTGAATAATCAAAACAATTAATTCTAAAAACTTATGAATAAATAACGTATTCAATTCGACCAGCTTCTTGGGTTTTTCTCAGAGCCTTTATGCTTGTTCGCTAGAATATGAACCAAAGGCTCTGAGAAAAACCCAAGAAGTTGGTTGAATTGAATACGTCATGATATAAATCCAATAAGATTGTACAACCCGTCCAAGAATAATTGACTTAAGCTTGTGTTATATATGAGTCACCTGTTGAGCATCATACGCCATTCATAGCAGCCCATAAGCTCTAGTCAGAGCCACTCATAGCCTATCGCAGACAGAAGTGCTTATAGTCGGTTCTCATTGCCGCTAGTCATTGACAGTCTCATTATAGAAATGGACGGGGAGCGCAACTAACAACTGCTGATCCAACTTGCTCCTTGCCGAAAGAAAGTAAGTATATTACTTATGGTATAACAATAACTAGGGACGTGAAAACCGATAGGACACAGTATCACCTACCTGCCTTCTCTATTGCAGCCTGCTTGAGCCTAGAGCTGCCCTGTACTAGTCCGCCTTAGGCACAGTAAGTAAAGTACCCCAAGTCCACATCCACTAAAGCCATGTACACCAAGGCCACCCCTACTACGCATAAGGAACCTACCGAGTACACATGTAAGTCCAGTAAGCCATCCACCACTGAGAATAATAAATAGTCAAACTTGAACAAAAATATTTGGTTAAAACTTAAATAATAAAAACAATAAAATAAAAATAATTTTTTGGTCAAACTTAGATAATGGAAAAAATTAGTTCTAAACAATTAAAACTAAATAAAAATAATAAATGGTAAAACTAAAAAGAAATTGTGAAATTGAGGCTTTTGTGATCCATAACAATTATAAGAAGGGTTTTGGCTTAAATCACATGTAGAAAACATTTAGTGTGGTTCATTGTCAAGACAAGTAGAAGAGAACCACACTGATTGGTTCGAACCATTCAGTGTCGTTCATTGTCAATACAAGTAGAAGAGAACCACACTCGTTGGTTCGAAACATGTCAACAAATGTTTTCTACATGTGATTTAGGCGGAAACCCTTCTTATAAAAAAAAATATTAAGAATATTATTTATTTAGTCAAACTATATTATCACGGCTAAAAAATTTCTCTTCATCTATTTAACTTATGCTTCTTCTTCATCTTCTCTTCATCCATTTAACTGGATGCTTGTTCTTCATCTTGTCTTCATCTATTTAACTTGATGTTTGTTCTTCATCTAATCTCTACGATGAACTACACTAGATGGTTCGAAACGCGTCGAGAAAACTCTCTTGATGTGATTTTTACCTTATGGACAAAACTCTAATGATATGTTTTCTACCTCTTCAACAAAACTGTGATGATGTGACTTTTCCCTGGAAAGTCTCATAGTGTGGTTTTTACCTCTAAAAACATACACAAAACTATGATGATGTGATTTTTATGGAAAATTTTCTACCATATTAAACAATTAAAGAACATCATAAATAAAAAAAAAATTAACATCACAATTGATATTGTTCAATAAAAAATAACACTGTACTTGAGAATTTTGGAGTGTTTGAATATATTTTAATTGTGCAAATGAACTCAATACCCTTAAGAACCTATGGAATCTTCAAAATTCACCTATAACCTAGACTTTAAAAAAATTCCATAATGCTTCGTCAAAATCATGTTAAAAAAACTATTATTCTTCGAGCTAAATCCTCCTCTCTAACGGTAGAGTTTGGAAACTAACTAAAAGGATTTTGTGGGGTTTTGGGAAGTAACTATTTCTTGTGGAATCAAAATCATGTTGAAAAAACTATTATTTTTCGAGCTAAATTCTCCTCTCTAACGGTAGAGTTTGGAAACTAACTAAAAAGGTTCTGGGAGTTTTGGGAAGTAACTATTTCTTGTGGGATAGTTAGGATATGTAATAACTATTTACATGTGAGAGATCAAAAAAATTACTAATAAGTATTTTTAGTAAATGTTTGGAGTACGATTAGTATTTTAGTAAATGTTTGGAGTACGATTAATAAAATGAAGTAGAAATTTTGAAAATTTAATATAAAAATTATTTTATATTATATAAATGTGTAGTTCTAATTAATATAAATGAAATATTTTTTAAATAATATTTTTTCTGTTTTATTTTTTTTGGAATAGTTATGATGTGTAATCACTATTTATATGTGGGAAATTGAAAAAATTACTAATAAACTATTTTAGTGAATATTTGGAGTAGGGATTAATAAAATAAAGTAAAAAATTTTTGCAAATTTAATATATAAACTATTTTATATTATATAAATGTATAGTCTAATTAATAAATGAAATGTTTTTTTAAATACTTTTCTATTCAAAATATGTTATAGATTTAATAATATATTTAAGTAATAAAAACTCACAATATTATTAAACCTTATATTATCGTACCAAAAACCATTTATTCTATTACTTAAACTAGATGTTATTATAAATATAAAATTTTACTTTAAAAATTAATTTATTTTATTAAATATATTTGTTTAATTTGATATAAGTATTTTAACTTTACATTCCTCTCAAGAACTATGAAATAGATGAAAATTATAAACCCTCCTAATTATTCTAGGCAGGGATACCTCGCATCTCCCGTCCAGCCCGCGAGCAGAAATCGATCAATAAGAATGAGATTGATTTTATTATGTTTCCCATTGTTCCCAAGAGAAGAAATAATCAACTTGCAATCACTAACACTTCCTTGTAATATATTCCTTGGCATAGATGAAAATTATTTATAAGATAATAAATATAATGTTAAGAAATTTTAATAATAATAGGAAAACATTTTTTCCATCTATGAAATAATATGAACAAGAGACATTGTGTGGCTTGTCAATGTGTTTTTTAGAGATGAATTTTGTGTATTATAGTTTTTTTTATATATAAATATTGTTTTATTACTTGATTTGATACTGGTGAAATGAAAGTAATAAGTCTATCCTATTTTTTTGGTTATAGATTTCCTCAAAATTTTATTAATTATTTAATTTTTAATTATGTAAAAAAAATTAATAAGAATAAAAAATTAATTAATTGATTTTATTAAATTAAATTTGATTGTATGTATTAGTTCTAATGAAATTGATGTATTAGTCCTAAATGCATGCTTAGGAGGAATGATTTAATTGGAAATTATTTTTAATTACATTTAGTGCATCACTATAACATATTGATACCAATTAAAACGTTTAAGGGATCAACTAGATACCTATTAATAAGATTATAAAGACCTAGAATCTTGTCTAGAAGGTAATTAAAAATACTTCCAATTAATCCCTCAATAATTTTGAGGATTATCACTAGCAAAAGATTAGTAGTTCTATAGGAAATTTTTACTAAGCTAATATCAAACATTATCATACCATATTTTCCAAAGAGTCCACATTTCCTCATTTCATAGAAGTCTTTGACTTCCTCCAAAACCACAACAACCACTGTTGCAGTGAAAAATGTTCTCCAAAGAAGAGCACTCTGCCACCTGAAGAACAAAAAATTGTCAGAGCATTTACCAACACAATTTAATAACTTAATGAAACCCATCAATATTTTGTTAAGAAGATGGACTAGACCATTAGAATTGTGAGAAAATATATTTGTTTAAAATTATGCCCAAGGTAGAAACAGACCCAAAGAAACAAAATGATCAACACCCTAAACATTGGAAATTCTAAACACTTTTGTCTAGAAATAATTTCCTCTTTAAGTATTTCCCCTATGACTTGAACATTTGTTGGGTCGAAAATGCAGATGCAAATTAGATTTTAATTTAATGTCAACCCGGGACGGTAAACGTAGAAGTGCTTATCTAAAATATATAGATCTAGAAAGATTCCTAATTTGTCCAACATCTTAAAGTCCCCTTACAAGAACATATTCATTAAGTTCTCTTTCAATATTACAACTTCTAATAAGAAATTAAAAGCTGAAGTGAAATAAACCTAGATCTAATAGTTGTATCAGATCTTACGGTTCTCTTACAAGAACACTTTCAAATAAGATTCTTCCAATAGTAGAAAGTTTAACAAAACTTGAAAGCTGATATCAAGCAAAAACATAAAATAAATTATACCTAAAATAAACAAATAAGCATGCAAGTGAGGCCATGGGGGCCCTCCATAACTCCACAAGCACACCACTTCAATGGAGACTCAGATGTAGAAGCAAAATTGAAGTATGATCCCTTATTTCAAAATCTCCATTACAAACCAACTCTAAGATTACAAATGGAACTCTAAGATTACAAATGAAGATTGTCCAATATTACAAATGGAGGATATTGTACTCCTATTTATACAATGGGATGAGTAACAAACTCATAATGATCATCCATTAATCTCTCTTTAGTTCCATAAATCTCTCAACCATCTAGACACATAACCCCCTTTGTCCTTGATTTTCTCCGTAAGATAATGATCTTCTCCACGAGGCTTATCTTATCAAGTCCCTTTGTCCTTGATTTTCTCCATGAGACTTATCTTATCAAATTCCTTTGTCCTTGATTTTCTCCATGAGACTTATCTTATCAAATTCGGATTTGATCATTCAAGGCAACATAAAGGTGTCTTGGAAGCTTCCTTGGAACCTACACATGTCACAAAAACAATCCACATTCCATATATGAAGTAAAATATATTATTTTCTAATATTTAATCAAGAATTTCTCTTAAAAATGCTTTAAAATAAATAATATTTGGAAGATATAAATGAGACCCATTAATGGTGAACAATAGGGAAAATGAAGTGACGTGGTGGTGAATAATGAGTGATATAATGGAAGCATAGGTGAAAAATGTATGGTAATGAGTGATATTTGTATGACATTTTGAAGCCCAAACATACTCCCAAACTGAAGCTCTTGCATGTCCTCATGCAAGCTACTACAATGACTTATTTGGTTCTTAGATGAGCTTTCTTTTACAAGATGTTTGGTTCTTGTGTAACAACCATCTTTCAATCATGGACTTCCTTTTAACTTTGCACATCTTTGGATAACTTTTTATTTTTGCAAAGCATTTACATATTTTAATGATTGGTTCTTGTGTTGCAATCATTATTTACTTTGTTGAGATCTATTTTTAATGATTTGTTCTTGTGTTTACAATCATTATTTACTTTGTTGAGATCAATAATTTTAAGAATTCATTTAATATGCTCATCATTTTGTAGTAGTTTTTATGGTGGGAAGACTATGTGGGTTAAAATGTAATATGAAGGAGGGAAAAATAAAAATGAAGTGTAAAATTCCCCCCTCCCCAACTCATGGTTTTTGGCAATTTTTTTTAATGAGAAAGGGAATAGTGAAATAGTGGAATATTTTCCAAATATCATCATTTTAGCATCTAAAAAGAATTTCAAGATTAAAGGTTAGAAAACATCATACCTTACTTACCTAAAGAAGTGGATGAATCATGCATGTTCAGTTGCTACAATTCTGATCTGAAGCTTCTTGTGCAAGTTTTGGATGAAAGATGGATTTGTATTGTCGTATCTGCTACTGGATAGTCTAATGAATCTGATGAGTCTGTTGAATACAGCTGAAAATCTATAAGGCTTGGAAGGTTAACAAAATATATAAGTTACATTTTCCTCCCCCCAACCTTATTTATTGACTTGTCCTCAAGTCATAACAAACTGAAAAACAATGAAAGGAAATCTGCTTCATCTACTACAAAATATAGGCCTTGAAGTCTTCAACGCTCGATGCAACAAATCTTACTATGTCAATAAATATGTTGGTGTCGAACATAACAAGAAGTTGTTGACTTAGTGGCCATTAATGAATGCCCCTAGCCAACACAAGAGCTCCCACCATTGATTCCAATGGGAGTCAGGATGCCTAACACATCTTTGTAGGTACGAATAAATTTGTCGTGATCAAGTCACCTAAAAGATCCAACGAACAAGGGATATTAATGTACTCCCATTGTTCATTGGCAAGAGTACTTTCCATTAAGGCATGCAAGCCTCTAGGTGTTTTTACGAAGTTAATTAGAGTCTAGGACTTTGACTCAATGATATCCATAGAAGCAGGGTTTTATTTGCAGAAATGAAGGGGAATGGCAATGACATGGAGAATGATAATAAGCTTGTAAGGAATGGATGTAAGGAAATGCATGGTGTATGAATAAATACTCTGACTATGAAAAATGGACATGGAAATGGTATGTTGTATGGTTTGACAATTGGCGGAATTCAAAATCTTTTGAAAAAAGGGAGTTGCAAAGTAATGGTTGTGGAAATGGATTTGTCTTTAGAATTTTTCATGAATTTAGTCTTTGGAAGACCAATTGTCGTCACAATGTAATCTCCTTATGATCACTTGATTATCCTGTAACCTGTAAAAAAACATGGTACAAAGAAAACATAAGTGTGTTCTAGAAGAAATGGCCAGTTCCATGATTCTTATGCAAAAATTTCCTACCAAATAAAACATATTAAGGACAATCAAAGTGTAGAAATTGACTTAATCATGATATTAAAATCAATCCATTCTTAAAAATAACCATGAAAAGTAATATTCCCTGTTTGTGTCAGATGAAATATGCTTGGCAAAAAGATTGGCATTAGAAAGATCTGTTGTGTTCTGCATATTAGTATGTGATATAAAAGCATTCAACATGAATATTTAATGCCAACTTGAAGCTATTGAAACAAGATAATCATCATTTATAGAATCCTCCAAATGTTTGAAATTTGTTTCCAAGTGTTTCATTATTTATTTTCAAAGAATTTTGTGAGAATTTTCTTTTTTAATTTTTTTTAATTTTTTAATTTTTATTTTTTTGGTTAGAAAAAATAACAAAAGAATGAAATTCAAATTTTTTCTTCTTTTTTTTTTTTTGATAAAGAAAATGTGTGTTTTTTTTTTTTTTTTTTAATTTGTTATTATTTTTTTTATTATTATTTTTTTTTTAATAAAGAAATCAACAAAAACTAATTCTATTAAAATCTAATAAAGAAAATTTCTAAAAATAAACTAACACTAAAATGGATTTTCTTCTAATATCCCTAAAAAACACACAAAATCCTCTAAAATCAATGAAAAATCTGGCTTTTTGTTTATAATATCAAGAGAAGATAATGCAAATGCCAAATCTCTCCAAGATAAGTCAAATCCATTTTTTTTTATCACTAAATTGAATATAGAGGAGGCATTTTAGTCAGGCAAATGGAGTTGCGACCAGAGCTCCGCGTATTCGTTGGTGGCACAATAACTGCTCAATAACTGTAATATGTATATATGATATACATATTATTATGTGGGAATTTTATTTTTATTATTATTGTTTTTTAAACTAAAATCTAAAGAGACTAAGTTTTATCTAAAATGTTTTTTTTTAAGATGAATTTTCACTCATGTAGATCAATTTTCCAGCAAAAGTATTTTTATTTGAAATAAATCAATAGATTCTCTAATCGTCCTGATTACACGAAGCGCGGGAAGAGAGCATACTAATCTCTTGATTTTTTTATTTATGCAGGTTAGCGTGGATGCATAAAAAAAATTAAGATTTACAACAAAACCTTGCATTATCTACACTATTTCTGCAATGTCACGGGGGAGTTTAGACTCTCGGAAGACAAGGCTTTTTGATAATCAAGCTCCTGGCTCACCCGTGATACAGAAACAAGACATAGAGATGCAAAGATGTTCCACTGAATTTATTCATGATGATTTATTTTTTGAAAACAAGACTAAATTTTTTTAATGATAATGACTTCTAATGACTTCTAATGAGATCTCATTTTTATTTTTCTAATTTATTCTACATTAACTTAAAAGAAGTTTTATTTTCTAAGTAAAAGAATGCTTCCAATGAATCCATCTACGGACTAAAAATTCGAATATGCTCACATCAAGATTTGAAAATTTTACATTATGTTTTGCAAGTATGTGAGAATCATGTCTTAGAGTTGGCTCAAGGTTATTGTCCTTGCTCTCCAAGAAGTACATGATCAACATTGTCAAATTCATCATCCGTAGATGGATTAGTGAGAAATGGGGGGTTTAAAATAAAAACTGAATTTTAATTAACTATGTGCAAAAATAAAAATGCTCCAAACTTTGAACTCCTTTACGAACCTACTGTCACCAAGTTCCACAAATTAGTCCATAAAAACAAATGCATAAAATAATTACTAAATCCTTCTAGTTGCACTTCCTCGGCAACGGTGCCAAAATGTTGGGTCTAAAATGCGGATGAAAATGAGAGTTTAATTTAATGTCAACCCGGGAAGGTAAACTTAGAAGTGCTTATCTAAAATATATAGATCTAGAAAGATTCCTAATTTGTAGAAGATCTTAAAGTCCCCTTATAAGAACATATTCATTAAGATCTCTTTCAATATTAGAACATCTAATAAGAAATTAAAAGCTGAAATGAAATAAACCTAGATCTAATAATTGTATGAGATCTTACAGTTCTCTTACAAGAACATTTTCAAATAAGATTCTTCCAATATTAGAACATTTAACAAAACTTGAAAGTTGAAATCAAACAAAAACATAAAATAAATTATACCTAAAATAAACAAATAAGCATGCAAGTGAGGCCATGGGGCCCCTCCATAACTCCACAAGCACACCACTTCAATGGAGACTCAGATGTAGAAGCAAAATTGAAGTATGATCCTTTATTTCAAAATCTCCATTACAAACCAACTCTAAGATTACAAATGGAACTCTAAGATTACAAATGAAGATTCTCTGATATTACAAATGGAGGATATTGTACTCCTATTTATACAATGGGATGAGCAACAAACTCATAATGATCGTCCATTATTCTCTCTTTAGTTCCATCAATCTCTCAACCATCTAGACACATAACCCCCTTTGTCCTTGATTTTCTCCATGAGATCATGATCTTCTCCATGAGGCTTATCTTATCAAATCCCTTTGTCCTTGATTTTCTCCATGGGACTTGTCTTATCAAATTCCTTTGTCCTTTATTTTCTCCATGAGAATTATCTTATCAAATTCGGATTTGATCATTCAAGGCCACATAAAGGTGTGTTGGAAGCTTCCTTGGAACCTACACATGTCACAAAAAAATCCACTTTCCATATATGAAGTAAAATATATTATTTTCTAATATTTAATGAAGAATTTCTTTTCAAAATGCTTAAAAATAAATAATATTTGGAAGATATAAATGAGACCCATTAATGGTGAACAATAGGGAGAATGAAGTGACATGGTGGTGAATAATGAGTGATATAATGGAAGCATAGGTGAAAAATGTCTGGTAATGAGTGATATTTGTATGACATTTTGAAGCCCAAACAACATTGATGAAACAAGTGAACATATTCTCACTTTTAACACTCCATAAAGCCCCTCCATAATTATTTTAACAAGGTAAACAACATTTATCATTACCGTGATGTTACTTCTTCAACGGCAAAGATAACACAACCCATAGGGGCATGAAATGTAGCTGCAACTCCCGCAGCAGATACACATGTTATGAGATCACATCTATCTCTATTGTTTTGGAAATACCACAACCATATCCATGTTAAATTGTATCGTTTGGAGCCCCCTTACCCCAAAAGTGATGTTATGCATGCCCCAGTATGCACAAGCGGTCCCTCCTTACCTACATCTAAGGAACCAAAGACTACAAAAATGCTGCCTAAAATCTACATATGAAAAAGTCCGTTGACATTTCTTATTACTTATCATTTTCTCAATGCGGTAAGAATGTAGGCAGACAGACCAAAATTGAGTGATACATGTTGAATGAGGTACGATAGACTCTTTATTGACATAAGTGTTAGTGTTCAAAAATAGAGAAGAAGGCTTAAAACTCATATAACCCAATCACGATTGTAGAAAGATTTGTTAGAAAATCAAAAAGGCATAAAATATATTCTTATACTTGATAATTACTTGTGATGTTCTTTATTTTTTATTATGATTCTTTATATCTTCTTTCTTTTAGTTCATTAATAAATTACCAAAGAAATAACACATAAAACAATGGACGTGAGATGTAGACACTATGCCAAGGAAAACCCCCCCTCGAGGGGAAAACCCAATCAAAATTCTCTTCCTTTCAATAGTATTCTTTTAGAGTCTTCACCCTAGACAAATACTAGACCTTCCCTCTGCACCAAGTCAGTCTCCTAAATCTTTGACCTCTCTTCAAGCAACTTTGACTACGTAGCAAATTCCTCCATCAAGAAACTTCTGACGTTAGGAAGCTTCTGACATCAACCCAACTTGAAATACTTCAATCTACAAATCTAGGACACGAAACAGAGGGAGAGAGGCACCAAAAATTTGTTTTTAGTCTTCTCCTTAAACTCCACCAAACTCGCACTACTTTTGGATTCCTAGCTTTGTACCTCACACTTCCTCCAGCTTCAAGAGATATTGAACTGCTTGTATTTATAGGCTCCCTGTGAGGTCGAATTAGTGTCCTTGGTCTGACCTAATCTCTTGTAGGCCAACTTGATGTGGAGGATACAAAAATTACATTTGACTCAATACTTAATCATTTTACATGACTCAAAATCGCAAGAAGGGTCTCTTCAAAATTACAATGGATCTATTGACTTAGAATAAATCTTATAAGTACTCAATGGGGACCTTGACCTAAAACATGGTGACCCAAGAATGAAACCCATGCTTTAATAAGTCAGAATAATAATAATAATTCATTTCTTTATTCTTTTGACAATTGTATTACAAGATGACTCAAATACATTAAATGAAGACCCATATCCAAAAGTCTTTGATTGTCTGTTCTTTGCCCTAGTTAGCTGACCCTTCATATTAGCCAGTACAGCATCGCACCAGTTGAAAATGGTGCCTCGGTAGCAATCAATCGCCATCTGCATTTGGGACTCGGTGGCAAAGTGTAAAGAGGTTGCGCCGTAGAGTCTGGTAACTGTAAAAGAAATCACCATAAGTTGAGGCCGGGATATGAACTTGATTTCTATCCCCTTCTCTTGGTTCTGATTGTTGCACCACTCTCACCGGAGGCTAGCAAGGGATTGGCCACCCAGCCTAGTCCCGAATAGAGATAGGTGCTCGCCCCTGTTAGGCAAACCAGTGAGAAAATATATGTCTGAGGCCTCTATCTCGAGCTGGTGGCCTCCGATGTAAAAACACTGATCCTGGACATTCCATCTCTCGACCAGCCACTCTAAAAATGACACCTGAGCCCTCATGCTAGGTATGACCCAGTATTTGTAAAGACTGCATGTTCTTAATGCATCAATGGTAGGTTGGTGATTTAGCGCGGCCAAATCAACATCTTCGTGTTCTCTTTTGCGCCAATCAAGCATGGTGGGCAACCTACACACCAAGAAACATGTATTAGAAACCATCAAATAAAAAAATTATGGTTTAAATTTGAGATTGGGGTTGTAAATCCGCTTTACGCGGGGTACACACCCCGCCTTCAGAAACAGAGCGTGGGTACGCACCTGTGCTGAAGGTAGGTTGTGTACCCCGACCATTTTCCCTTTAAGGAAAATGTCGGGGTACATAGGTTACCCATGGGATACCTGCGTACCCCGAGGAGCGCATCTTAAAACCCCAAAGCCCTCAAAAAATCAAATAAGGGCTAAAATTGAAATTCTAATCGGATGAAAATAAAGAGAAGGATGTTGTGGAATACCTGAAAGAGACGACGCTCGATTCCAATGATCGGAATCTCCGCAAGGTCCACGGGAAGTTTTTGCCAAAAGCCCTTTTCTCTCCCTCAACAGTAAAATGGTAAAAATGACCTGGTAAAAAGTCTTTTTATAGGTTTTTTGGATAAATAAATACTAAATTTGTTTATTTTTTACCATGGAAGGATATTTTTCAATGTATTTTTGCCTATCTTAAATAGGTATGAGTAATGTGTCGTTTTTGTGCAGGACAAAAGGATTTTCAGGGAAACTTGTCATTTTTCACGAACCAAAACATCAGAGTCATCTTTTAAGCCCTTTTCTGACTCCTAAAAAAATGAAAAGATTTCCGAGCGTTTCTTTTGCACTCGTTAAAACGGAATTAAAAGACGGTCCCGTTATAGCCCTTTTCTGACCGTAAAAACAGGAAACGATTGCCGGATTTTTGTCGTTTCAAATTCGATACTGGAAATAAAACGACGTATCCTTGATCGCTTTTTATTTTTCAGGTCAAAGACACTAACTATGAAAATATCCTTGGTCACAAGATCAAGCGGTTCTCCTAGGTATTATTTTATACTTTTTCGGGATTAGGAGACACAAATTTACGAAAAAGTCAAACCCTGGAGTCTTCTTAAGTTTTTCAGACTCTCTAAAATTGAAAAACGCCAAGTTTCTCCTATACTGGACTCGTTAAAATTTCACAGTAAAGGACCTATTCTATTACAAACAGGAACGGACCACTCCTTCTTAGGCTTCGAATCAAAACTAAGTTGGACTCATCCGAAGGATGAGCTTATAATCAAGCATATGTTATCCTCCTCAAGCTTGTAAAAAATAAAGAGGTACTTGCCAGAAATGGTGGGGGAAAAGAGAGAAGATGAGCCTATTTGATATCCTTTTGTCTCAGAAAAGCCATACTACCACTCTTGAACATGACACTTTTTATTCACCTGGGTTGGGAAATCCTTTGCCTCACAGTTGGTCAAACCACATTGAAATTCTTCAGCCAGGTTCCGGGTATTAACTTTGAGTCATTCGTTACCAAGCCATCTGTTGTGTTGTTATGTGTTCAAGAGGTTTGCAAACAAAACATTCAACTACAAAATACCTATCATCCACTTCTATCATCCTTGAGTCAGTCCTTACAGCAACATTTCTTCAACTTGAACTATGATTTCGTGTTGTAGGCTTGCCTGCGACGGGTCGCTTTCTATCAACATCAGCACATTATCTAGAGAGTTGACTTAGAAATCGTCAGTACCTTGAAGGCTACATGCATCAATGGCAGGTTTCTCACCTTCGACGTCAGTTTTCATCATTGACTTGCGATCGAAGGACTCCGTAAAATGTTCGACATCGACTCATTCATTCACATCTCATGGATTGTATTGGGTACTTTGAGAACCATTGACATCATTGGTGGTCTCTCTCACACTTGTTAATAGTTTACATCATCGACTGGTAATCAAGTGGTTTCTACCATGTTCGACATCGACTCATTTATTCGCATGGCTAGAATCGTACCGATTCGGGAAGTAGAGATGAAGACCCTGGATCTAGTTTCCACCATCCAGGCTGCAAGGAGTTTTGTACTCATTATATAGTACACCAATTATAAACAGATGGCTGCGTCCATACTGTGTCTACACGAGTCTATGATTATGATGTATTATGAAATCATTCCTGTATCAGAGTAGTTAGTCCAGTAGTTAAAGTTTTGATCTGAGTATGGGAATGCCTACCTCAGCAATGATATGATCTTATACATGTATTTTGTGTTGAAAATTGCAGGTTCTGACCGGGCTCTCCACGAGATAATCCTCGAAATGATAAGTACTTCACCCTTCCTATATGATATAAAACCCTTATCTACTTACAGGCTTCGTACTTTAGGGGGCAATCTGTTACACTGAAATTTGTCACCATGACTATCTGCAGTTAATATGGCTCCATCAATAGTCATATTATCCTCCTTGTCAAGCCTCATACCTCTGCTCTCCATGTCAAACTTCAAAAAGAGAGAAAGTCATTAAAAATCATGTTTATCTCTGGGTACGCAGGTTCTCTCTACCTTGCCTGCGTGTACGCATCCAAGCTCATTGTACCTGCGTACTTGTACGCTCTGTAAACCAAAGGATGGGTGCATACCCCTGTAAAGGTCAAAAGGCGCGAGTTTCATCTTTAAAAAGTTACTTGTGGTCACTTCTAGAGCCTTCTAGAAGAGTGTTTGACGTGTATTGAGCGCCTCCAGATGGTTCATGCATCCCTATGATAGAGGAACTTATCCCATCAAGAGAGGAGCTACCCCATCCAAAAGAGGGAGTATCCCATTGATGTTGGAACTGAATAACTTCCTTTAGAACACTATAAATATAGGCATTGGGCCAAGGGAGGGGAGGTTGACAGCTGAACATTCCAAAGGGTAGATGCTGCTGGAATTAGGACTTCCATTGTAAAGCTTGTGAGGAGAGATTACCATCCTTTCTTGTTTCATTTGGAAGTGGGTGAGCTTGTCAAAGTAGAGGAAAACTCTTGCTGGACCCTGGGAGGAACTTGCACAACACCAAGGCTCAGGTTGTAATGGTTTCTTTTTTGTTTCCTTAATACAAATAAGTCCATTCTTCTCAATGATTTGTTGTTAATGAATTGTTTCATATACTCCTTGGTCTATATGTTGAATATGCTTTGTTTTATGGAATATTCAGGTGTTATGTAATCGTTTGATTGTTAGTGTATGCAGGTTTCAAAGTGAAGGAGGAGCTCATTTGGATCGACGAGGCTAGACTGCTACAACGAGCGTTGGATTTCAGGTAGGATCGAAAAACACTTGGTTTCTCATAGGATAATGCATGTTTAGAGAAGGATTGCTCTTAATTGTATTGTTTGTCACTAGAGAGTCTTAGGCTCCTAGGGAGGTTAGTTTTGTCAGCAAAAATAACTCTTTCCGCATGACACGGGTGATGAGTTGTGGGAGTTCCTCATAGTTCCGAATCTGACTTTGAATGCGTGCCTTCAACTCCACTACTTTTGGCTTCATCATCTTTAGCAAGTACAACTGGGCTCCCTTGTACCTCATTTTCCATATCTACATGTGATCGACAGTAGTGTGTATATCTATTAATATGCGCGCTCTCCTAACACAGTGTTGCTGCCAACCGTTAAGATGGACAACTGACTTATGCACGGTGACAAATCTAAAGTACAACTTCTATGTGATTGTCTCAAGAGACGATACTTCATCAAGTATTGATTTCTTCAACTCTTCTTTGGAAGATGTTGTAGCTTTCTCTTCTCCATGCTTGGCTGCTTGCAAATCCTTAGCCATGCACTCGTTCTCAACTATCAAGAATCTAACACTTGAGATGGTGGTTTTGGCATATGCCTTTGTAGCATCGGCCAATGCAACTAGATATTTTCACACATCAAACATGATCACTCGTTCTTGAAAATGCGTAGGAGATACATGCACATCCGAAGTGGGCACTCTGCGTGACTGCACAACTCTGTGTTGTGACTCATTAAAGGATATTTTGTGCACATTTGATTCTAGACTGTCCTCAAGGATTTCAGTGTCTCCTTGATCTCTTGGGACTTGTTCTGCCCCCGGATCTGATGAAGCCTATGGAGTGACCTCTTGCTCCTTAGGCATGAGGTCTATATCTTGATCTCTCTCTAGTTGAGCCACATCCGTGTCCATTTGTTCCAACATCTGTTCAATCTTTTGAGAAAAGTCTTATGACTGCGACTACTCACCCTATTTTCTATCTTCTAGTTATTCTAATGAATCAATAACCTGTATTAGTGTAGTTTAATCAATGTGTGTATGTTTCGCCTAGTTGTTCATGTTCCCATTGCGCTTCCTTCTCCCTTCTGTGCAGCTTGTTCTTCCCTTAGTTGTTGCTTCAACTCCTACAACTCATTTTCTACCTCCTCCATCTTCTATTTCTCCCTTTGTCTTTACACAAACCTTCTATCGCATTATCACCTCTTTTCCTCAATTTCCAAAATTGCTCTTAATACAAGTGGATGTGCTTTGAACTTGCAGCTTTGCTCTGCCTTTGCATTGTCATCAACCTTCCTATTGCCTTAGTCAAGTGCAGATCTCCTTCCCTCTATAGCTGCTCTCTGAGATGTTTCTTCCTTCTATATTGCTAACCACTCTATAGCCATTTTGACCAGTTCATTGAGCCTTGAGAATTTATAGCAATATCTCCATGGGTCTTCCTCAGGCCAATGACACGCCCCATGGATCTAAGGATGATACACTCTTGTACAGTGGTCTTCCACTATGCGATGTGGGTCATATGGATTGAAACTTCTGGTGCCAAATGTGAATCTCTTGAATTCCTCCGTCTCGACCAAAACATAATTGAGATTATAGATCTCATACAACCCGATCCACAAAGGAATAATGGGCCAAGGTGCCTTATTCTTCCTATGCAATCTTGCTGACAACCCTGTCGAGATGTGGTATCATCCTCTTGCATGACTAGCTTGTCCATGGAAAACTTTGGTAACACATGTTGACCCTTATCCACGTTGTACATCCGGATGAAGGTGCCAAGGAGTGAGGAATAACAATATTCTATGTTAACCAATGCCTCCATCGTTGCCTCTGACAAGCAAGGCGAATCCTACTCAAATATCGTCCTATACACTGGGGTGATGACATGGTCTGATAGATGTATTATAACTCCATAGAAGTTGCATTCGAAGAACAACCTACAATAAGTGTGTACAGAGGTTTCTAAAGGTGTCCATGCCCAACCCAAGCCAGGGAACTGTTGATAGGCAGAGATTGCATCAAGAATGTAGGCGGACATGAATACCTTTGCTTGCTGACTCTTGGGTGGATGTCAGGCATTTGTTACTTGTCCCTTTAGCTGGAGATCCAACATGTCGAACCAATTGAAAGGTCTTCCTTCATTTTCCAACTAATCTAACACAATCACCCAACTCTATGGGAAGGTTTATGTACTCTCTTGGCCATATAAGTGACATAGGAAAATGACCAAGATTTTATTAGAATTTTGCAGTATCTTTGTCTTGTAAACTTGGTTAGATGTTCCCTTAACTTAGATGGCTCTTTCACCCAGCTCTTCAAGATGTCTCTTGATTTTGCACCGCTACTGGGCTTGGTGAAGGGTGCATCCATTATGATCACCGACTGCTGAAAGTGATACATCTCCTAAAATTTATTTTCCCTGAAGGTAGAAATTTTTGTTCCACTGACACTGCTCAACACCATTGTCTCTGGATCACTATGCAAGACAATCCAGTGGATCATGTCTGCGCATGGAAATGTGGGATACCTGCATGCAACCTGGTACAAGCCAGACTTTTGTATGTTGACATAGACTCTGTGGTCCTCTAGATTCTCCTCAAAGGTGCCTAAGAAGATGTCATTGATGCCCTACCATTTTATTTTCATCTCCCTATCTATGAACAACTTAGTATCTTCATAGATGGGAAAGATCATAGACACTTGCTTGACCACATCTCCAGTTGCACTCTTGGAAGCCATTGTACATGGATTGCTAAGAGACTGATGAACATCTATCATGCCTGAAGATAGAGCAACACTCATGGTAAGAAAATTTTCAATTGAAAACCAAAAGAAACTTGAGGAGTAACATCAACACACCTAGGTGACTGACTGGGAAATTTGCGCAATTTTCACTAGGAGGCTGGGATACTCACTACCAGAACTACACAAAGCACAGTCTAGACTATAAGTGAGCTAACTAACTACTAAAACTGCACAGAGCACACTCTATCTTGGCTTGTTGAGGACTAGAACTGTGCAATGCGTAGTTTAATTCAGCATGACTGCAATAGGGAAAATTGCTTTGTGCAATTCTAGGGACCAACTGAGGCACTGCCTCTTAGAATTGTGAAGAGAACACTCTAGGAGGCTAGTGTATAGAAATATTTGTGCAATTCCTAAGAACAAGGCAAGGCCTTCCATCCCAAAAATGCGCAGTATAATCCAGGCAAGGCAAGGTCCAAGCCGAGGCAGTTCAGACCCACCGACAGGTGATTGAAAACAGTAAGGATTGAATGCATGTGCGAAGCTAGGTGCTGACATGAGGGAATGAACATTCATGCAATCATTGAGTGCAAGATTCAGTAAAATGGGAAAACAATGAAGTGAGTGAAGCGAGTCGCCGCAACGATGATTGTTAGTGCAGAAACAATGTCCTACATGCAATAGCAAGGAGATGCAATGGAAAACTTGAAACAATGCTTTGACAAGCTAACATGCATTAAAACAACAACAAGCATTCAATGAAACCAAGAAAACATCACTCACACAAACCCAAATACAAAAAGTGACACATGAGAAGAAAACTTACCCAGAAAAATCTGCAAAAAGTGTGTTGAATGTTCCTAGATGTGTTGGGGATGCTAAAGCTCTAAGATCAAAGTGAGGAATGAGCTCTGAAGAATTAAATAAATAGTTTTGATAAGATCAAGGTTTATGATGCTCATGTCACAATTTTAGGAAAAATCAACACTTAGCAGGAGGTTTCTAAAACAGATTTTGCATGTAACCCCCAGCTACTAAAAATAGATCCCTAAAATCTAGGGATGCTTTTTGCTTTTTCATAAAAACATTGTCATGCATGCAAGGCAATATTTCTTAGTCCTAGAGGGAATCGGTCAACTTGTGAGCACATGCAATGGAAAGCAAGCCTTGGGATGACTTCTACGTAGTTTATGGGTTGAGTGGCTTTGGCTACCCCTCAAGCTCTGTGCAATTTCTAGGCTGAAGCCAAGGCTGCCAGCCAGAACTGTGCAAATTATGAGAGAAACCCTAGTGATGGGGCTACTCTACACAATTTTCAAGGGGAAGGCAGCCTACATGCTCTATGAAATTCTGGAGAATAGTTGGTTGCCTTGATACTTTGCGCAATTCTAGAGAGAAAGACTTGTTTCCCTCCAGTTCTGCACAATTTTCCAAGTGAGCACAAGAGCCGGTTGAAGACCAAGTCATAGGATATCAGCTTGTGGGTGAAAGGAGAAAACTTTAGTGAACATAAGTTGATAAGCCAAGAAAATCAATTGAAAGCATAAGTACTTGGGTAGTGCAAGACATGTTGTTAAGGATGGTTGGTAGGGAGGCTCCAAAACGAAGTTAAGGAAATTTTTTGGCAAATGGTTCTAGCGGCTACAACAAAACAAAATTGGTGTATGAGAGCCTCTTGTTTGTGGGATAAGGTGTAACACCCTCCTTCAATGCTTACCAAGTTAATTGGTCCACTTGGGTAAATATGTGACGAAGAGTTACTATGATATGATTCAAATCCCCAAGTACAGTTATGGAAGTGGAATCAACAAACCAATACCAAAACGACATTCCCAAGGAGCTACAGGACTCCCAGGGGCTAACCAGCCACTCCAAGTGCCCAAAACCTGAGCTAACTTACTTTTTAACTAAACTATACCCTCCAGACACTCCCACGATAAGGCTTCCACATGACTACAGTCTTTTTCAGGAAGTTCTATGCTATTAAATAATGAACTCACTTGGCAGTCCGAAATGTTGGGTTCACAAAAATCTATAACAGGTCATTCCTCCTCTATCTAAAGTTCTATGCTAATGACCCTAAAATATGAGCCAATTTTTTAGGGCCAAGACTCAAGCCTCTACCTAGAACTTGATGAAATCCTCATAAACGATAAATGAAAGGAAGACAAGACTTCTAATGCAAAACTTGAACAAGGAACTAATCTAACTCACCTTAACCATGATAGACATTTCATCAAACACATCATGAACATTTAATGTACAGGTCATAAAAACACATATAAACATAAGGGTCTCATAATTATCTGAGAATCATCAATAATGTCTAATGCCCTCTCACAATAGCTACATTTTCATCTATTAAGTCATTCATTCATTAACATTTCATCTAATAATAAAAACATGATGAGAGCCATAACTCAATATTGTCATAAAACCATACTTGTAACCAGCATATAACCAGATAAATAACAATAATAGAAAAATCATCCTAGCCAGATAATAACAAGTACATTTACACATAAAACATAAGAGGAAAAGATATATTATTAACATATGCAAATCCAACCAAGTCAGGGACTTCCACGCACCATCTGACCATAGATTGGTCTAAACCAAATCTTTCTTCAGCCAGTCACCCTCGCATCATATTCCAAGCATGAATGTGGGATCTCGTGGAATAAACCAAGAAAACCAAACTAGGGCTTCCAGAGGCCAAACCACATCAACCCTCAACTAGTGATTCCTCCTCACTGTCTAACATCACTAACCATCACCAAATCAGTCTCTATCCAAGTTTTCCTAGGCTATAGAGTGTTTTTTCCAAACCAACTTCTAGGATTATTAACTCAACCCATAGTTTTTGTCGAGCTCCAAAGAGTTTGTCAAAACAAGGATTCCAGTACTAGTAACTCAACCCACCAATGGCTCTAGAGAGTTTTTCTAACCAGGCTTCTAGGACTAGTAACTCAACCCACTAAGGGATCCAGAGTGTGTGTCCAACCAAGGCTTCCAAGACTAGTAACTAAACTCAAGTTGTTACAGGGCTTCCAGAGCGTTTGTCCAACCAAGGCTCCAGGAACTAATAGCTCAGCCCAAAAACATAAGGAACATGAGTTCCAACCAAAAAAAAACAAAACACCATGGTTATCTAAGAAATGGCAAGGCTAGGCAAAACCACTTTCAATCCTAGAAATCCTTCATGCTAAGATCTTAACCAAGAAACCACATCCATGTGCCACACATGCAAAAACTAGCAAGGAAATCATATGTCATGCAACTCGATATGTGCAATAAAAACTCGTTGTAGTTGTTGATCTTGTTGTCCTCTTGCACTTTCCTGCTTTTCCTTTGCCTTCTTGCTCCAAATCCCAAGTAAGCCACACTCCTCCAAGAGTGCTCCAAGAAAAATTTAAGTGTCCAAGAGTATTAGAGAGAGAATATAATGAGAGTGCCAAAGAATGATCTATCAAAAGTTGTGAATTGATCCTTAGAATCCTTTTTATCATTGTAGCCTCTAGTTTCTTCATTTTACATTATTTCCCTTCATTTTCCTCCTCACGTGCAACTTGTGACCTTTCACCTTCCTTTTCTCCTATTTTCCATTATTTTCATAAATAAAATTCCAATTAATGCCACTTTTCCTTTTTCAATTTCCATAGCCATTAATTAATCACAAATGATCCCCATGACTATGTTTCTTCCCAACATTCAACTTGGAATACATGTCCCATGATGATCCAAAATGGATCTTGTATCAAACCTCTAAGTCTAAATATTCATATACATATGCTATCGGAAAACACTATCGCAGAAGAAAAACACTAAGAATGGCGGAAAATAGAGCTAAGCGAAACGTAAAGTGTCATTGCACAGGAGCCGTCAAATCCGACAGATCAACGGCTCAGATTAAATTGGGATATCACATCGGGGGAGGCCAGCGGAGTATATCAGAGGCATCCCTAATGGAAATGCGATTGCAATTGGTGACTTAACGTGGACTGTTGATCGAGCATGCAGATCAACAACAGAGATTACGGATATTGCATCACAGATTCTTAAAGGGAGGATTTAACACAAGCGGACCTAAGGAGTTATGAATTAAATAGTGAATGATTTGAGTTCCATGGTAAATGGTATTTTAGGAAGGCTTCAGGTGGTAAGTGGTATTGGAAGGGATTCACTTGATTCCATACACTGGACGACACGTAGCATGCCGCAGGAGAGAGAAAACTACTTTTTCGGGCGGGTAATGTCCATGCAAGTGGGCCACCTGAAATGGCTGTCATCCATTGGATTGGATATCGTAAATCAACGGTGTGAAATACAAAGGACTTGCGAAAGCAATAAAAGGTAACTCGAGAGGATTATAAGGCGGACTTTATATCATTTGAAGTCTAGCTTTAATGTTGCGGTCGGGTTTTTCATTGGTTTTCAATGTATTCCATGTATTCCTCTATGTAAACGAAAAGTGTATTTTCAGGGATTTTCACCCGTGCCCAAAGAACCTTCTGTTTATAAACAACTGCCCTGTGCCTTAAGCGTTTTGCAATGATTGTTTAAACTCTCAGCAAGGAGATGAAGGGACGGATCCAGGAGCCAGAGAACCCAAGAAAGCGATTGAACAGATAGCGCCGATAGGCTTTAAAAACCATTCAATGGCAGCACTAAGAGGAGGTTAGAGACAGAGGGGAGACAAAGAGTCAGAGAAAATGCACAACTATGAACAGTTGATCGAGGCACTGAGAGGGAGAGTCTATGCACTCTATAGACTCGATGCTTTCAAGTGAAATCCTTGTGTAATATCATTATTGTTGTGTTATGGCTCTGATTGAGCTCACACCTATAAACTATGCTCTTGAAGACATAATATAGAGGTCAGCACTGAAAGCGAGACCAGGAGACGTAGCCAGGAAGTCTGGTGAACTCCTCGATTATTTGTTGTGTTGATGTGTGTGTCTGTTATGTTTTCTAACTATTAATTGTCTATATTATTCACAATATTTTTGATCCGTTGCACTAAGTAATATAGTCATTCCTGCACATGAGTCTTTAATACCTTTTCTTCTTGATTTAGTATTCATTTTAGATCAAGTGGTATCAAAGCATTTGGTTTTGGTTTTGCTAAGGTTAGACAAGCTTGTGCTGGATTTTGAATGCTAACTAGATTAAATCTTAGACTAGGAGAAGGAGAACTTGTTGAGGCTAATCCAGAGATTAGAAGAGTCTATTCTTAGAGGAGAATGGTAGAAGAAGCTCCATTGGGATCAGAATCTCAGTTTATAGAAATTTTTATGACAATCTGAGCTATGGTGGAAGAGATGTATCTAGAGTTTAAGAAGGGTCGAGGTGAAAGCTCTTCAACGCCCAAACTAGACAAAGGAGCAGAGGAACCTTTTCTAGTTGCCCCTCCAAAAGGCAAAAGAAAAGGAGGAATGCCTCCTCCACCATCTCCTCCATCATCACCTTCATCATCCTCATGATCCTCTTCGCATAACACTAGCTCTTATAAGAAGAAGAAGAAAACTTCATTAATCAAATTAGATGTGAAGTTTGATTTGCCAATTTATGATGGAGAACTCAATGCAGAAAAGATAGATAATTGGATAAGACAAATTGATGTATATTTTATGGTACAGAACGTTGATTCAGAAAGGAAGAAGATTCATCTGGCTAGCCTTTGACTTGGAGGAACTACACTAGTATGGTGGGAAGGCAAGACACAAGCTGATTTGCAAAAACATGGAGAAATCATTTCTACCTAGAATGAATTTGTTTTTGCTATCAAAAATAAATTCTATCCTTTAGCTTACATGCAGCAGGTAATGATGAGTTGGTAAACTCTTTGTCAATTGAAGGGTCAAAGTGTACAAAGTTATACTCAGGAATTCAGAAAGAGGGCTTTAACTCTAGGTATATCATTAGACTCACCTAAGACTTTATTGAAGTATATAGGTGGTATTCATAGCTATTTAAAGCATACTATTCTCATGTTTAATCCCACTAGCTTAGATGATGTATTAGTTCAAGCCACACATCTAGAAGCTAGAGGTAAGAATGTAAACCCAGAGGTTGGGAAATCATCTAAATATTTTGTAAGAAAGAGAAAGGAAAAGAAGAAATTGAAATGGAAGGAGAGGAAAGAAAACACTGTAAAGAAGGATAAACCTTCATGCACTCATTGCAAGAAAGAAGGACACGATTACCCACACTACTGGTTTTTGCATCCAGAACTGAAACCTAAGAAGTTTGGTGGAAAGGAGAAAAAGAATGTTGCTACTATTCAGCAGGAATTGGGATCAGATTCAGGCGATGAAACAACAATTACAGTCACAGGTATTAAAGGTAAAGATTCTGAAGCATCCACAAGTAATTCTACATAATATGCTGATAGTGAAAGTAATGAGAGGGAAAAAAATGAGCTTTTTCATATTAGAGTAATTTCCAAGCACAATAACATTGATACTTTGTTTGATAGTGGATCACAAGTAAATTTGATTTCTGAAACAATTGTAAAGAAGTTGGGATTACAAACAAGACCTCATGAGAATCCATATCCATTAGGTTGTGTGTGTGATAAAACAAAGCTACAAGTAACGAGACAATGTAAACTTAGGTTTGTTATTAGATCAACATTTGTAGATGAGGTTGAGTTAGATATAGTTCCATTGGATATATATGGTATTGTTATGGGAAGTCCATACTTGTATGATAGGAAAGTTATTTTCTATAGAGCTGAGAATAAGTATCAACTCACTAAAAATGGAATAGAATACATTGTAAGAGCTCATAAACTCAAAAGTAATTATTCTCTCATAAACTTAGGACAGATGAAAAGAATTGTGAATTCAAGTAAGAAATTTTTACTAATGGTTGTAAAGGCAAAGGATCCTGAAAAATCCAATGCATTTGAAGGCTGTGATTCTAAACAGAAAGTTGATTTAGTTAAAGTTGTTTCAGAGTATGATGTTATATTTCAAGAACCAAAAGATCTTCCACCCAAGCGAGAAATAGTACATGATATTTATTTGCAGCAAGATGCCCCATTACCTAACATTGGAATGTACAGGTTGTCATCTTTAGAGAATGCAGAGATAAAGAAGCAGGAATAGGAGTTGCTCGATAAAGGGTTTATACGACGAAGCACATCACCATGTGGATCTCCAATCATACTAGTAAGAAAGAAAGATGGTTCGTAGAGAATGTGCATTTATTAGAGAGCACTAAATAAAATAACGATCAAGAATCGTTATCCTCCTCCTCGTATTGATGATTTATTAGATCATTGAAAGAAGCAGTTTACTTTTCTAAGTTAGACTTGCGAAGTGCTTATCATCGGGTCAGAGTTGCAGAATAGGATCCATGGAACACTGCTTTCAAGACAAAGCAAGGACTTTATGAATGATTTGTTATGCCTTTTGGCATAACTAATGCTCTTGCTACATTTATGAGAGTTATGAATGATGTACTTAGACCATTTATTGATGATTTTGTAATTGTTTATTAAGATGACATTCTTGTTTTTAGTAATACATGGGAAGACCATGTAAAGCATGTGAAGCAGACTTTAGATGTTTAAAAAGAGAAAATATATATGTAAAACTGCCAAAATGTGAATTTGGCAGAACATCTTTAAATTATTTGGGTTATATTGTAGGGGGCGGTGAATTGAAGATATATCCCTCTAAGGTTGAAATCATTGTGAACTAGCCTAAACCCAAATCTGCTACAGAGGTTAGGAGTTTCCTAGGGGTAGCATAATACTGGAGAAAGTTTATTTCTAACTTTTCTTTGATTGTGGCTCCATTACATGCTTTAACAAGATTGAAACAGGTGTTTAAGTGGGGAGACAAACAGCAGAAAGCCTTCAACACCTTAAAAGAGAAAATTAGTACAACACCAGTACTAACATTGGCAAATCTTCAACATCCATTTGAGACTGAGATAGATGCCAGTGACTATGCCATGGGAACAGTGTTGATGCAACACAGAAAACCTATATGCTATCATTTTGAGACATTTACTTCTGAAGTAGTTAATTATCCCATAGATGATAAATAATTGTATGCATTGGTACAAAGTGTGAAAAAGTGGAAATATTACCTAATGGGTAAAGAGACAATAATACATATAGACCATCAACCACTTCAATATTTGCACTCACAAACTAAATTGCAACAATCAAGACATTATAGGTGGATCAGTTTTCTACAACAATTTCATCTTGTCATCATATAAAATAAGGGCATACACAATAAGGTTGTAGACATGTTATCAAGACCAATCATAAATTCATCTACTATACTTAAGCATAACTCAGTAATGCATAAAAGTGACATTGAACAATATGCTCAAGATGTAGATTTTAAAGATGTATATGAAACTTTAAATCATGGTAAGCAAGTAGAAGAATTGGATTATTATGTAAAGGACCAACTCTTATATCATTTGGGAAAGTTATGCATTCCACAAACTGAAAGAGTTAACATAATTCGAGAAGCACATACTTTCTCATATCAGGTCATTTTGGTGTAAGTAAAACAGTTGCACAATTGCAAAGGTTCTATTATTGGCCAAGAATGCATGAGACAGTTTCTAGATATATCAAAGGATGTACTATGTGTGCTACAAGCAAGCCCAATAATAGGAAATTAGGCCTGTACACTCCACTTCCAATTCCTTCTTGTCCTTGGGATAGTGTTTCCAAGGATTTTGTTGGAGGATTGACAAAATCTAGGAAAGGTCATGATTATTTGTATGTTGTTGTGGATAGGTTCAATAAAATGTGTATTTTAATACCATGTAACAAGCAAGTTACAATTGAACAAACAGCAAAGTTGTTCTTTCAGAATGTATGGGTTCATTTTGGGTTACCCACTTCTATTATATCTGATTGAGATTCTCTATTTGTTGGGAAGTTTTGGTCAAATCTATGGGAGTTGATGGACATCAAGTTGAACAAGAGCACAAAATTTCATCCACAAATAGATGGTCAGACAGAAGTGGTCAACATGACATTGATCCAATTGCTTAGAGGCTATTGTAGCAAGCATCCCAAGCTTTGGGATGAGCATTTGTCTTATGTGCAGCATGCTTACAACCGTGCCAATCACTCTTCTACTCAGAGATCTGCTTTTGAGACTTGTTTTGGTTTTATACCAAAGTCTCCCTTGGTTTATTTCTTTGGTAAATACATAACAGTTGATGGACACAGTGATGTGGACAAAGCAACCAAGTTCATTGAACAAATCTAGGAAATTCACCCAGCAGTACAAGAACAGTTGGAAAAAAGTCAAGCCAAGTACAAGGCAAGACATAATAAGCATCGAGTTGAACACAGTTTTCAAGTTGGTGATCAAGTCTGGTTGTACATCAGCGAAGATAGAATGCAGGGTGAAGGTAAGAGGCTAAAACCAATAAGGTATGGACCTTTCAAGATACTTGATAAAATTGGTGAAAATGCTTTTTGCCTTGATTTTCCAGCTTATATTCAAATCTATTCAGTCGTTAATGCAGAAAACTTGAGATTATATGAATCTTCATTGATTGAAGATCCTGAAGAGAAAAGTCAGTTGTCTTCTATTGGGGATTTGTTTCCTAAGTATCTCAATGAGTTAGAGAAGGACATAGTTCTAGATAGGAAGGTAGGAACTATGCATCAAGGGGATGTTGAGTACCTGAGAGTGGGACTCAAAGGCTCAAATCCAAGCAAAGCATGATAGATAGAATTTAGATAGGTGAAGGAGCAGTATCCTCACTTGCTCAAATGCTAAAAACCAACTTTTTGTGGTCCAAAAGCTTTTCAGTGGGAAGGCGTGATACAAAATGGATCTTCTATCAAACCTCTAAGTCTAAGTCTTCATATACATATACTATCGGAAAACACTATCGTAGAAGAAAAACACTAAGAATGGCAGAAAACAGAGCTAAGTGGAACGTAAAGTCTCGTTGCACAGGAGTTGTTAGATCAAACAGATCAACGACCCGGATTAAATTGAGATATCGCATTAGGAGAGGCCAACAGAGTATATCAGAGGTGGCCCTAAGGGAAATGCGACTGCGATCAGTGACTTAACATGGACTATTGATCGAGCATGCAGATCAATGGCGGAGATTATGAATATCACATCACTAATTCCTAAACGGAGGATTTAACACAGGCAGACCCAAAGGAGTTATGAATTAAACAACAAAGGGTTTGAGTTCCATGGTAAACGGTATTTCAGGTAGGCTTCAGGTGGTAAGTGGTATTGGAAGGACTTCACCCAATTCCATACACTGGCCGACACGTAGCACACCGTAGGAGAGAGAAAACTGCTTTTTCGGGTGGGTAATCTCTATGCAAGTGGGCCACCCAAAATGGTTGTCAGCCATTAGATTGGAGATCATATATCAATGGTGTGGAATACAAAGGGCTTGCAACAGCAATAAAAGGTGAACCCAAGAGGATTATAGGGCGAACTTTATATCATTTGAAGTCTGTCTTTAATGTTGTGGTCAGGTTTTTCATTGGTTTTCAGTGTATTCCGTGTAAACGAAAAGTGTATTTTCAGGGATTTTCACCCACACCCAAAGAACCTTCCATTTGTAAATAGCTACCCTATGCCTTAAGCATTTTGCAATGATTGTTTAAATGCTCAGCAGGGAGATGAAGGGACGGCGCTAGGAGCCAAAGAACCCAAGAAGGGGATTGAACCAACAATGCCAATAGGCTTTAAAAACCATTCACTGGCAGTAGCAAGAGGAGGTCAGAGACAAAGGGGAGACAGAGAGTCAGAGAAAACACACAGATACAAATAGTTTATTAGAGGCACTAAGAGGGAGATTCTGTGCACTCTGTAGACTCGAGGCTTTCGAGTAAAATCCCTATGTAATATCATTGTTGTTGTGTTATGGCTCTGATTGAGCTCACACCTGTAAACTCTATTCTTGAAGACATAATATAGAGGCCAGCACTGAAAGCAGGACTAGGAGACATAGCCAGGAAATATGGTGAAATACTTGATTATTTGTTGTGTTGATGTGTGTGTCTGTTATTTTTTCTGACTGTTAATTGTCTATATTATTCACAATCTTTTCAATCCATTGCACTAAGTAATATAGGCATTCCTACACATGAGTCTTCAATACTTTTTTTTCTTTATTTAGTATTCATTTTGGATCACATGACCTTGGTTATTATTTTCCTTTATTAACTTTATTACAAGGACTTTTAACCCAGGGCTGTTACAAACCCCTCCCCCTTAGGGGAACACCATACTTGGTGTTCAGTGACACCTAAAAATAGCAAGACTGTTGAAAAGAAAAACATACTTCCCATGGAGCTTTATAACATAGCTTGTTGTGGTATTTATAATGAACAATCTATTGAAAAGAAAACCAACATGACAAACATAGCAACATGACAACCATACCACCTATTGGAGCTTTAGAACACAACCCATTGCAGTATTTCCATCCATATACATATATACATATACCAAAACTTCTTTTCCTCAACCAGAAAACAATGAGGGATACATAGCCTGCATCTAATTATACATCTCCCATGTAGCTTCATCGGGAACAAAGTGCTTCTATTACACTTTAACCTACTTGATTTCTCAATTCTAGAACATGAGAATATTTCTCTACAAAATGCATTGAGGTTATGGCTGGAATTCTCCTTCTAGCTCCACCTGCAATGCAAACCAATCAATAACATTATAGACATATTTGACATGTCTTTTAAGAAATCAAACATGGAAAAACATCATGGAGTTTCATTGTTGGAGGCAGTGCAAATCTGTAGGCCATTGGTCTAATCCTCTCAAGGATATTGAAAGGCTCACAATATCGAGGTTCCAACTTCTCACATGACCCAATTTTTAGGGATATCTTCTTGGTCTTGATGCACAAGTACACATGTTCCCGAAATTGAAACTCCTTAAACAACTTGTGCTAATATGCATAACTTTTCTACCTGTCCTGCGTTGATTTTAGATTCTTGTTGACTACCTACATTTCCTATTCCATCTCTACCAACATGTCTAGTCCAATAAACACCCTATTCACTAGATCATTCCAACATATGGGAGTATTACAAATATTCCCATAGAGTGCTTCAAATGGACTCATCCTCATTAACTCCTGATACCCATTGTTGTAAGAAAAATTAACCATTGGAAGATAATTTTCCCATTTCTATTGTTGATGCATCACATACATCCTCAACATGTCCTCCATAATTCCATTGACCCTCTCTGTCTTTCCATCTATCTATAGAGGATAAGTTGTATTGAAGGTGAACTCTATACCCAATCCTACAAATAACTATTCCCAGAACCTAGAAGTGAACTTAGCATCTGTGTCTAACATAATCTTGTTTGGAACACTACGCAACCTCGTTATCTCTCTGGTGAAAACCAATGCTACATCACTATCTGAATAAGTAAACTTCATTGGAATGAACTGGGATACCTTAGTCAACATTTCTACCACAAGCATGATAAAATCATTTTGTTTAGATGTCCTTGGAAAGCCTGTAATGAAATTCATGGAAATAACCTCCTATTTCCACTCTAGAATTGGAATCGGTTGTAGTCCTCCACCTGGATGCTTACACTTTGCTTTTACGTGTTGACAATACAATTACCTAGCCACAAACTTTGCCACTTCCTTCTTCAAATTCAGCCAATAATAGAACTTCTTCATGGTTGTTAATGTCTTTTGATATCCTAGGTGACCATAATGCAGCTTAGCATGAAATTCCTACAAGATAAGCTTCTCGAACTCATTGTTTTCCAACACATAGATGATGTCCCTAAATCTCACCAAACCATCCGTTCTGAGACAATAGTCCAAACCTAATCACCTGTACCCTATTGTAACTTGTGCCTAATCTCTCTATACCTGTCATCATACTATCTTGCCTTTAATATCTGATCCTATAAATTTATCCAATATGAACTCATAGTTGTTATATGATTCATCTACACTCTTCCACTAAGATCATCTATCACCATGTTCTATTTCCTTTTAATGTACCCAATATCAAAGTAAAACTCATTGATCATGGCCAACCATATAGCTCACCTAGAATTTAGATTCAATTAGTCAAACAAGTATCTCATTCCACTATGATCACTCATCAATACAAACTTCCTACCAAGAAGATAGTGCCACCACATATTCAAAGCATGGATGATCGTTTCCAACTCAAGATCATGTGTAACATAATTATTTTTGTGCTCATTTAGTTTCCTTGATTCATAGCACACTATGTGTCCTTCCTACATCAGGACTTCACAAATTCCTCTCTTGCAAGCATTTGTATAGAACACAAACTCTTTATCTGGATTTGCAATTTTTCGCACTAGAGCATTTGTCAATATTTGCTTCAATTGCACGGAACTTGTTGCACATTCCTCTATCTATTCAAATTTATTCCCTTTTCACTACAATGATTTGATAAGATATGCAATCCGCAAGAAGTTCCCAATGAACCTCCTATAATAACCTGCTAACCCCATGAATGATATAACCTCATCCACATTCTTAGGAGTTTCCCATTCCATGAAATCTCTTATCTTTTCCAGATATACTACTATGCCTTCCTTGGAAACCACATGCCCCAAGTAATGCACCTCTATCTAAAATAAATTTCATTTACTAAGCTTGGCATACAACTGATGCTCTCATATAACTACATCTAAGTGTTCGACATGTGCTTCCTCATTCTTAGAATATGTCATCAATGAATACAATAAAAAACTTGTTCGGATAAGGGTTCAACACACTATTCATCAAGCATATAAATTTAGTTGTAGCATTAATCAAACCAAATGCAACTACACTATTCGATACCTAGTCCGGAAAGCAATATTGTAGATGTCCTCTTCTTTAATGCGTACATGATGGTATCCTGATCTCATATTAATATTTGATAACATTGTTGTTCCCTTCAGTTATTTGAATAAATTATCAATCCTCATCAAAGGGTACCTATTCTCAATTGTTACCTTTTTCAGCTACATGTAATCAATGCATAACCTGAGAGTACCATCCTTCTTCTTCAAAAACAATACTGGTGCAGCCCAAGGCAATACACTTGGCCTAATGCATCCTTTATCAAGAATTTCCTTCAACTAAAATTTCAATTCCTCTAACTCGGGTGTGCTCATCTTGTATGGTTCTTTTGATGTTCGTGCTTCCCATGGTACCAACTCAATAGAAAATTCCACTTCCCTATGAGGCGATAACTCTGGAATATTTGCAAGAAATACATCCTAAAACTACTGTAGAACTAGGTACCTGTTCAAGATTTTTGCATCCTCAACATCCTTATCTTTGTCATCGGAAATATGCACTGCAAACAATACACCCCCTTTCATGCGACTATGCTTTACCTGCATAGTTGTTACCATTCTAATTGATTTTTCCTTTTTCTTACCCTACAAGATCCTATGTTCTCCATTCTCATCCAAGCACTCAATAGCCTTGTCATAACAATCCATCTTAGTCCTATGAAGATACAACCAGTCCATACCTAACAACATACTTTATGATCCCAATGGAAGCACATTCAAATGCGTTGACGTAGGCATACCATTCAACTCAAATGCGCAAGCTCTCACCCAATTATAAACTCTTTTCTTTGTACCTGTAGCCAACTGCACTAACCAAGATTATGCATGTACTTCTTTATTCAAACCACACTTATCTACTAGGTCAGGGTTAACATAACTATAATTAGATCCAGGGTAAATCAAAATAGAAACAACTTAATCACAAATCTTATTGTTCATCTCAATAATAGATGCTTGGTGACCCACTTTCCTATTATCCAATGTTTCATAAATCCGAGGAATACTCTATGTGCCTCCTTAGCATTGTAGATATGTGGTCTACCACCTTAATGTTGTGGGAAATCTATATTGCGATGATCTTTGCCACAAGTCCAACACTATAAAGGCTTCCTACCATCACCCTTATTTTTCTCCTCAAACTAAAATCCCTGTGCTCTGTCAAATACATTGAACTTCTTGGACGGTGATGCATTCTCTTTGTTACCTATGTCTTGAAGCCTTGTTTTCTTCTTATCCCACTTTTCCTTATTCTTATCATTACCTTTCCAATCTTGCTTAGTTTTAGATCCAGTCTTCGATTTCTCATAACAATGTTTTAGCTTTCTGATGGATTCCTCCAATGATATAAGCTCATCAAACTCATCCTTGTCTTTGAATTCTATCAGCAACCCACTAACGAATATTTGAATATTCACTTTCTCCTCCTTCAGATAAGTAACATACCTCAATAACTCCAAGAATCAACTAACGTACTCCTCATCAATCATGGATCTCATCTTCAGTTCATAGAATTCTTTTTTCCTACCATCATAGTATCTCTCAGATAGATACTTATTCTTGAAAAGTCCCTTGAGCTCACTCCAAGCCAACTCCTCTTCATGAATACCTATGACATTCTTTACATCTTCCCACCAAATGTTTGCTTTATCTTTAAGACTGAAGATAGTTATTCTAGCCTTCATGTTCTCTGAGTAATCATGTAATCTAAAGAACTTATTCATCCCAAAAAACCATGCTTCTACATCTTGTGACTTCTTCATTTCTCCATCAAAATTAGGTGGCTTTTCTTTCTTGAACTCATCTGGTAAATATCCCATGCCACTCCTCCTATAAGGATGATAGTGATGATGACCGTGGTATCTGTCTAAACTAGAACTAGAGTAAATCACATGTCCACCTGCCTCATCAATCAAGTGTATCCAATAACCTACCATCTCTAATGGTTACTATGATATGATTCAACTCCCCAAGTACAGTTAAGGAAGTGGAATTGACAAACCAAAACCAAACTTACCTTCCTCGGGAGCTACAAGACCCCCAAGGGATAACAAACCACTCTAGGTGCCCAACGCCTGAGTTAACTTGATTTTTAAATGAGCTAGACCCCTAATCACTCCCATGAAAAGCCTTCCATGCCACTGTAACCCTCCAGTTTCTCCCACAACAAGACCTCCATGAGACTATAGTCTTTTTCAGGAAGTTTTGTGCTAGTGACCCCAAAATCTAAGCCACTTTTTAAGGGTTAGGACTCAGTCCTTTGCCCAGAACTTGATGAAATCCTCAAAAATGATAAATGACAGGAAGATAAGTCTTCTAATGCAAAAATTGAACAAGGACCTGACCTAAATCACCCTAACCATGATAGGAAATTTGTTAAACACATCATGAACATGTAATGTATAGGTCATAAAAACACATCTGAACATAGGGGTCTCATACTTATTTGTGAATCGTCAATAAGGTATGATGCTCTCTCAAAATAGCTACATTATCATCTATTAAGCCATTCATTCATTAACATTCATCTACTAACCAAAACATGATGAGATCCATAACTCAAGACTTCCAGAAAACCATACTTGTAACCAACATATAACCAGATAAATAACAATAATAGAACAACCATCCTAACCACATAATAAAAAGTACATTTACGCATAGGACATAAGAGGAAAAGAGCTCTTATTAATATATGCAAATCCAACCAATTTAGGGACTTCCACATACCACCTGACCGTGGATTGGGATAAACCAAATATTTCTTCATCCAATCACGCCCCCACCATATTCTGAGCATGAATGTGGGATCTCATGGAATAAACCAAGAAAACCAAACAAGGACTTCAAGAGGCCAAAACCACCTCAACCCTTAACCAGTGATTCCACCTCACATTCAGACATCACTAACCATCACTAGATCAGTCTTTATCCAAGATGTCCAGGGCTCCATATCATTTGTTCCAACCCGGCTTCTAGGACTAGTAACTCAACCCACAAATTTTGTCGGGCTCCAAAGCTTTTTTCCAACCAAGGTTTCCAGGAATAGTAACTCAACCCACCAAAGGCTCTAGGGTATTTTTCCAACCAAGAATTCCACGACTAGTAACTCAGCCCAAGTAGTTACTGGGCTTCCATAGCATTTGTCCAACCAAGGCTCCAAGAACTAATCACTCAACCCACAACCATGAGGAACATGAGCACCATCCATAAAACAAAAGGAAAAACCCACAACACCATGGCTATCTAGGAAATGGCAAGGCTAGGAAAAACATTGTCAATCCAGGAAATCCTCCATGCCAATGATAGATCATATCCAACAAACCATATGCATGTGTCATGCATCCCAAAACTAGCAAGGAAATCATACAAGCAACTTTATACCTGCAAGAAAAACTTGTTGTAGTTGCTAATCCCACTATCCTCTTGTGCTTTCCTACTTTTCCTTTGCCTTCTTGCTCCAAATCCCAAGTAAGCCACACTCCTCTAAGAGTGCTCCAAGAAAACCTAAAGTGTCCAAGAGTATGAGAGTGCCAAATACTAATATGACAAAAGATGTGAACTAATCCTCATAAGCCTTTTTATCGTTGAGGCCTCTATTTTCTTCGTTTTCCATTATTTTCCTTCATTTTGCTCCTCACATGCAACTTGTGACCTTTCATCTTCCTTTTCTCCTATTTTCCATTATTTTCATAAATAAAATTCCAATTCATGCCACTTTTCCTTTGCCAATTTCCATAGCCATTAATTAATCACAAGTGATCCCCATCATTATGTTTTTTCCCAACATTTAGCTTGGAATACATGTCCCATGACCTTGGTTATTATTTTTCCTTTATTAACTTTATTACATGGATTTTTAACCCGAAACTATTACATAAGGGACTTGCCTCTACACAATGATATAAATGCTTAAGTATATGGAGGTGTGCATACTCTACCCCACTATGGATTTGAACCTGTGACCTCTTAGGAGGAAACACGTGTTGTCAACTGTTGGGACCACTCAATATATATAACAATCTCACTACTAAATTATATGGTGTGTGTGTGTGTGTGTGATTTCAAGGCTAATATAAACACCAAATTGGTGTATGAGGGCCTCTTATTTGTGGGATAAGGGACCCGCCTCTACGAAATGATCTAAATGCTAAATTCTATGGAGGTGTACATACTCTACCCTACTATGGATCATGGAAAATTTTAGGGGTTAATATTTGTTATCACTCAGATTTTCCCAGAAGTTGTAGGAAGAGGGAAAGGGGTCTAAGGTAACCACAAAACAACTTTTAGGTACAGAATCTAGCCAATCTGTATCCAAAGAGGGCTCTCTCTTTAAGTTTTAGCTTTGTTTTGGAAGATATTAGGCTACTTATGACAACTTGGGGTTTTGATTGTGTTTGGTGGTGAAATTCAGTAGCAGAGGGGTAGGACTAAATATTTTAGGCCATTGGGCTAATGGAGTCAAAGAAGATGGCTCAACTGGATTTAGTTTTTCAACAAAGGATGGCTTCATAGGGCAAGATAGCTAAACAAGGAGAAAATAGAGACTTGATAGTATGGAATGGATTTAAAAGGGATGAAGGGCAATTAAGAATCCTTCAACATGTTTCAAGAGGATGGAACTTGGATGATCACCAATAAAAAGCAATGAATAATGTTTTACTAAATGATCAAAATGAGTAAACTAGGAAACAAGAGCAATTAAGAATTCACTGCTTATGCTAGTTTAGAAGACAACATTGAGAACAAAAACGATTGAAGACAGATTGCACTTAAGCACTTTCTGAATTATTCTTTTTCATTTTAATATTCAGATATGAAACATAATTGATATAATAAACAAGAAAACAATAACACATGAGATATAAGATACTTATTTGTCTGGTGTTCAACACATGAATCCTGTCAAAAGTCCTTTACATTAATTCTTCATCCAGCCAGCCATGCAAAATTTGTCCAATAACACTTTATTCCAAAATAATTAGTTTTATAGCAATGTCTAAGAATCCACACACAATACTTCAAATGAAGAAGTATTTATACTAATTTCTAAACTAGAATATCTTGAAAAAATATCAAGATTGCTTTACAAATATCTCCAACTGTTTACATCAATAGAACTTAAATAAAGGAAATTCAAAACTAATGAATCTATTTGGAACTATGTTTATGGATTTATGGTGATGAAGAAGAGAAAGTCGAATTTGATAGCAACTCTTAGTTGATGATGAGGCATCCCAGTGACTAACTACATCCTTCCTTTGTGCATTCTACCCCATAAATTCTACAAACTTAGGGTCCAATGATAAGCTTGTATATCTCTATCCGAGATAGATATGTAAAAAGTGAAAGATTTTTTTGTATATAATAATTTTTTTGAGATAAACCTCTTTCAGTTTCCCAAAATTCAGCTCCAGATATTCACACGATTCTCTGCAAAACGATGTCAAAAACAAGACTTTGCACAAATTGAAAAATAGGCTGTGAAGACATGCACTTATCTCCCTTTTGGTAATACCTATGTAAAACATGAGAGAGGTTTGTGTATATTGATATGTTAGAAACAAAAACCTCCTCCAGTTTCTCAAAATACTTCTTGGATTGGCCACAATAGTCTCTGCAAAACTATAACTTAAACATGAAATTTCTGAAGAATGTACCATTTCTTCTCTGATTTCATCTTTTAACCTTGAATTCCTTTCAACTGTTTTTCACTTTTACTTTGGATAAACTTCATTCTAGCTGGTGAAATTGTTTTCATATTTGTTTAACCCTTAATGTCTTCATGTTTACTTTTACTGTTTACAGTTTACTTTTTACTTTTACCACTCTACTTTTTCATCTATCTTCACTTTGACATGAATTTGTATGCTCTGTTTTGTAATTGTCTTCCCTGTTGTTTATCTTCATGGTAGATGATTTACTTGACTTGGTCTTCAATATGATACCCTTTAACCCTGATACACTTTGACTATTATTTACTGTGTCCTTTTACCTTCCATCTCTATTTGAATAGTTTTGATAACAATCTTGGAGTAAATAGGTCTTATGACTAGTATTAAGACTATTTATCCAAGGTTGTGGTCTTCTGATCACCTGTAAAACAAAACAAACTATTAAGAAAGCATTGGTTTGCAAGGGAGGTCGAAAAAGTTTCATTTGACCTTGAAAGGTCTATGGAGTGAGCCTAGAATGTGTTTCGGGAGGTAAAACCTGCTCAAATCGGTTAATGGAGGCTTCAAGTGGTGCAGCTAGGTTACATAGGGTTTTACTGCACAATCAGGTGAAAACGAGAAAAACTAGGATTTTTGTGTTTAAACGAGTAAATGGTTGGTAATTGTGGGTGAATGAAAATGACAATTGACGACAACTAAATGATGAGACATTTTTTTGTTTAGTAGAAGGAAGTAAGCAGTTTCTATTGCACCGCTATTGGAGGGGGGCAGTATTTGGCCTCGAGCCTGCAATTCCATAGATTACTCGATGCGTGGCGGAGGCACTATACAAAAATCACTTTGCGATCGCGCGCTAACGCATGGTCGTAAAGGGTCATGTAATATGCACAACAGCCATTGGATTTGGACGCGTTGATCGGACGGCTATTGGGAATGAAAGGTGATGGGGTTTGAACAAAGGAAATCCTGATGTATTTAAAAATTAATTAATTATATCGGGGGTGACAGGATTGGACGGGGAGGCTGTTAATTAAACGTGAGGGTTAATTAATCCATATTTTAATGCGGCAGGGAATTAAGGGTTATTAATTAGTTACTGATTAACTAATTAATTCCTATTTAAAATGTATTATGGTTATAACTAACCATCAGGGAGGGATATGTAAAAATTCGGGATTATTATACAGCTACAATAATACAGGAATGGGTCAATTTTATAAGGAATTTATAAATTAATACAAGTTAATAGTCAATATGACATAATGAACGAAAAACACTAAGTATAAAAACATTTGATTTGTGTATTCAAACTTAGGCTTAAAGTAAAAAAGGGTTTTTATGGAAAATATTGTAATTTTCCTAAGTAAAATAGAATTTACTTTAGGAAAAACTTATCAAAGGAATAAATGATTTATGAATGGATATGATGATTTAATGAATGGTTTAAGTACTTAGACTTTATAAATTATTGGGTCGAGGGTCTGGTCCCTCCAAAAGTCAGAGAAATGCTCTGAGCCCCTCTAACTTTGTAAGTGCCTTTAGTACTTAGGGGAAATTAGTGAGTCTTAAGGGGAAAATGGATAGGGAAATTAATTAATTTGACTTTGTTTCTTTGATGTGTTGTTTCCAATGTGAGTTGTGCTTTGTCCAAGTGATGAATAAGCATTAAACTTAACTATTCACCACACATTTATTCTACAGCCATCATCTACCTACCCTACCTACTTTATCCTAGAATTTTTACTCCTTTATTAGGGTGCACTTAGATTGGCAAACCCTTTTCAACTTTTCTTTTCTTTTACATAGTGGTATCGATCTAAATCTAACCTTATTACATCCAAGGGCTCATGTTGAATTGTTGAGCTCCTTTTATTTAATCTACCTATCTACTTATCTGCTAAGATTAAACTGTTTGGTCTGATCTTTATTCTCTATTTCTACAACATGAAATTAAAAATATGAACTAGTCAAGCTTAAACTATTTGACTATTCATGAATTGTGGCATAGGTGACAAGTTGCACACAATTTTTTATTATACATAGTAGAACAGTAGTGGCATTTAGACTTGCACACTTTCATGGTCTTTTCTTTTTGTTGGGGTTCATTTTCTTTTCTTTTTTGGACCCTTTTTTGTTTATTCTTTTCACCCTTTTATTTTCTTTTAGGGTATACCCTCTTTACATTTTTTTATTTTTTGATTTTTTACAAATATGGAAAATGTTTGCAGAGGCAAAGGTATGTACATATTTCAGAGCTAAACCAAGTCAATCATGATATATGACACCTATTGGTATAGGAACCTAACAGTGGCTCCACTTGGGGATGGCATTTCCTTGTGAAATGTCAAGAACGCCGTCGACTAGTAGCCTAATCCATTAGGCCAATCCCACACATGCATATGCTCTGTTGTGTAATCTTTTGACTGAAAATCTTCAACTGAAATTGTAGCCTTTTCTGCAAACTGAAATTTGATCTAACATATACTTGCTGCTGAAAACTGAATTTATTCAAACCGAAGTCCTACCCACTTACTCTAATCAGCAATCTGGATGTTGGTTAGGTAAAATGAAACAACCAATGCAACCACTCAAGCATCATATAAATTGGTGACTTTTGTTGCTTGTGCTTGTTGGTGGTTAAAATTGAGATCTTGAAATCAAATATAGCTTTGTTAACCTTTGAGAAGATCAGGAAATTCCTTATTTCCTTTCTTGAATCTAGAAACTGTACAAAAGGATCTTGTAAAATATATACACTATTCTTGAATTGATTCAAACAACTACACATCTGTTGTGTATGGCCTACATGCCATGAAACTGAAATATCACTTTTATCTTTATCACCCTACATGCTTTCAACTGCTCTTTGTGATGTTATTTCTACTAATTGTAATGTCTGTCCGGTGAAACCATTATCATCTTGATTTTGACTCTCATAGTCTATTAATGGAGAAGAATTATGATTGCATCCATCATTCAACCTATCAGCTATTGGATCATAAATAACTTGGAAGGTTTGCTACAACTTATTACATATAGGTTCAAATGGAACTTCATAAATTTCTACAAGTTGCTCCTCCTTTTCTTTAAAAATTTTATACCAAATTTCCTTTAAAAATTGAAATGATTCAAAACAAAGAGGCAGGGAGTCATCTTGGATCATTTGATCATATGTTCTAGTTTCCAAGTCTTCTTTTGTAACCTGACATTCAATGGCATTTTGGGGCTACAAATCCAGATATGAGAAGTCTTGAACAAAGATTTTATTGCCCTCTAGATAGTTAATATCAAGACTTGTTGACATTTGATTTCTAATTGCATGATAATTATCTCTGATAAACTGAAATGAAGCAAAACAAAATGGTAAAGTTCCTTCACTAATTTCAAAATTTTATGCACTTTCCTCCTCATTCTCATAGCTGAAATGAACAAGTTGATCACTATTTTCAAGTTGTTGAAACTTAACTTCCTTATTCCTCAAATTAGATTCTAATTCCTCTGCAAAGTTAGTTTGGATTTGAAGAACATAATTATCATCATACTGATCATATTTGGGCGAATCCTCAAAAGAAGTAATGTCATCAAACATACACATTAGATCAGGAGATTGCTCCTCCACATATTTCTCTATGAACCTATCTTCTAATCTATGGTAGTTGGAATTAACAGGGATTTGTTCATGGATGTCAACCTCTTCTATTTGTGAAACAAATGTGTCATGGTGATTTTGAACAAAAAATTCAACTTTCATGGTGATATTCTGCATCATTTCCTCTATTTTCTTTACCAAAATGTCGAGTTTTTCCTCTTTCTCTACTTTCAACTTTTCTCTTCTAATTTGCAGATTAACTTCTACATCTACTTCCATGTTCTACATTTGTTCCATTGTTGAGAGGTTTCTTTCTCTTAAATGAAATTCTATCTTTGAATCAAATGCTCTTGGGTAATGCAAAAGAGCTGAACCAGGGGGAGGTCTTATATTTAATGGTATTGAATAATAAGCTTGATTAAATCTGTCTAAAAATTGTTATATTGTTTCATTTGGATGTCTTGTTAACTGATTATATTCTTCTATGATTACAAGAAGATTGACTTTTATTATCCATCTATCAAGGAAGAGTTTTAGAAACTGTTGAAGATTTGAGATGTTTGCCTCAAGCAGGGTTTTGAACCAACTCTTGACTTTGTCTTGCGAAGAAAGAGCAAAAAGCCTAATACTAACATCCTCTTCATCTACTTCAAGTAAGTTAAGATAATATTCAATGGTTTGAATATGTTTTGCGGCAGTCATACCATTCTCTCCATCAAACCTAGGGAGATACTTGGGATAATCATTAGGGAAAGCATGGAGTGTAGCAGGTAACATGAGGGGCTTATATCTATTAGGAACTTTATGAGGTACTAGAATATGTACAGGGATTGTATGATTAGTCTTCATTTTTTTATTCTCCTTAATTGGAAAATGATCTTCATAAGAATTAGAAGACTGTTGTTCAAATGTGTAAGGAGATTTTATATCTACATTTTCCAAATTAAAATAATAAAAATTTAATCTAAAATCATCTATAAAATACAATATACATTGAAAAACTTTATCAATGAGAAAAAGCATAATGTCTTGGACAACAATCCAAGTTAAAAGCCTGATATTTTCACACAGTTCTTTCAGGTTCATTTCTCTAGTGGAGTCTTTATTGTAGAATTGATTTTGGAGTCGCTAGGTGGATGATTTTAACCTTTGTGTGTCTGAGCACTGTCCACCATCATAGATCAGATCTAAACCTGTAAAACAATTCTAAAGAAAAAGTTAGTTCTCCAGGAAGCCAAATTTTGAGTATTTTATGATTATTTTGCTTTTTTTTATGAATTTTCAAAACAAATTCTATGATTTCTTTAAGAGGCTTTAGATATGAAATTTAAACTTTCTTAAAGATTTATTTGACATGAGGAACTGGTCGAATGTTTAGAAACCAAATGTTCAGTCCATAAACTAGACTGGAGATAGACTAAATCAACGTTAATCTAATCTGCAATTGCAAAGCAAGAGCAGTTCAAAGGCTACCTGGCTAACTTCAGGCTCCGTCTGTAGTTTATAAAGTAAACAATAGTAACAAACAAACTATTCATTCCCCAGTGGATTCGCCACTATGTTATCACTCAGATTTTCCCAGAAGTTGTAGGAAGATGGAAAGGGGTTCGAGGTAACCACAAACCAACTTTTAGGTACAAAATCTAGCAAATTTGTATACAGAGAGGGCTCTCTCTTTAAGATTTAGCTTTGTGTTGGAAGATATTAGGCTAGTTATGACAACTTGGGGTTTTGATTGTGTTTGGTGGTGAAATTCAGTAGCAGAGAGGTAGGACTGAATATTTTAGGCCATTGTGCTAATGGAGTCAAAGAAGATGGCTCAACTGGATTTAGTTTTTCAACAAAGGATGGCTTCACAGGGCAACATAGCTAAATAGGGAGAAAATAGAGACTTGATAAGATGGAATGGACTTAAAAGGGATGAAGGGAAATTAAGAATCCTTCAACATGTTTTAAGAGGATGGAACTTGGATGATCACCAATAAAAAGCAAGAAGAATTTTTTATTAAATGATCAAAATGAGTAAACTAGGAAACATGAGCAATTAAGAATTCACTACTTATGCTAGTTTAGAAGACAACATTTAGAACAAAAATGATTGAAGACAGATTGCACTTAAGCACTTTATGATTTATTCTTTTTCGTTTTAATATTTAGATATGAAACATAATTGATATAATAAACAAGAAAACAATAACACGAGATATAAGATACTTATTTGTCTGGTGTTCAACACATGAATCTTGTGAAAAGTCATTTGCATTAATTCTTCATCCAGCTAGCCATGAAAAATTTGTCCAACAGCACGTTATTCCAAAATAATTGGTTTTACAGCAATGTATAAGAATCCACACACAATACTTCAAATGAAGAATTATTTATATTAATTTCTAAACTAAAATATCTTGGAAAAATATCAAGATTGCTTTACAAGTATCTCCAATTGTTTACATTAATAGAACTTAAATAAAGGATATTCAAAACTAATAAATCTATTTGTAACTATGTTTATGGATTTATGGTGATGAAGAAGAGAAATTCGAATTTGATAGCAACTCTTAGTTGATGATGAGGCATCCTAGTCACTAACTACATCCTTCCTTTGTGCATTTTGCCCCAGAAATTCTGCAAACTTAGGGTCCAATGATACGCTTGTATATCTCCATCCGAGATCGATATGTAAAAAGTGAAAGAGGAATCTCTCTCAGTTTCCCAAAATTCAGCTCCAGCTGTTTACAAGATTCTCTGCAAAACGATGTTAAAAACAGGACTTTGCACAAACTGAAAATTAGGTTGTGAAGACATGCACTTATCTCCCTTTTGGTAATACCTGTGTAAAAAGTGAGAGAGGTTTTTGTATATTGATTTGTTAGGAACAAAAACCTCCTACAGTTTCTCAAAATACTGCTTGGATTGGCCACAATAGTTTATGAAAAACTATGACTTAAACAGGAAATTTCTGAAGAATGTACCATTTATGCTTTGATTTCATCTTTTAACCTTGAATTCCTTTCAACTGTTTTTCACTTTTACTTTGGATAAACTTCATTTTAGCTGGTGAAAGTGTTTTCTTCTTTGATTAACACTTAATGTCTTCATGTTTACTTTTACTGTTTACTGTTTACTTTTTACTTTTACCACTCTACTTTTTCATCTATCTTCATTTTGACATGAATTTGTATGCTCTGTTTTGTAATTGTCTTCCCTACTATTTATCTTCATGCTAGATGATTTACTTGAATTGGTATTCAATCTGATACCCTTTAACCTTGATACACTTTGACTATTCTTTACTGTGTCCTTTTGCCTTCCATCTCTATTTGAATAGATTTGATAGCAATCTTGGAGTAAACAGGTCTTATGACTAGCATTAAGACTATTTATCCAAGGTTGTGGTCTTCTGATCACCTGTAAAACAAAACAAATTGTTAAGAAAGCGTTGGTTTGCAGGGGAGGTTGAAAAGGTTTCATTTGAGCTTGAAAGGTCTATGGAGTCCAGAATGCTTTTTGGGAGGTAAACCATGCTCAAATTGGTTGATCGAGGCTTCAGGTGGCGCAACTGGGTTATATAGGGTTTTACTGCACAATCAGGTGAAAATGAGCAAAACTGGGGGTTTTGTGTTTAAACGGGTAAATGATTGGTAATTGTGGGTGAATGAAAATGACAATTGGCGGAAACTAAATGATGAGACACTTTGTCGTTTAGTAGAAGGCAGTAAGCAGTTTCTATTGCACAGCTATTGGAGGGGGGCGGTATTTGGCCTCGAGCCAGTGATTCCATAGATTACTCGATGCGTGGCGGAAGCACTGTACAAAAACTGCTTTGCAATCGCGCGCTAACGCGTGGTCGCAAAGGGTCATGCGATATGCACGACAACCATTGGATCTAGGTGTGTTGATCGGACGGCTATCGGGAATGAAAGGTGATGGGGGTTGAACAAAGGCAGGCCCAATGTATTTAAGAATTAATTAATTATATCGAGGGTGACAAGATTGGATGGGGAGGTTGTTAATTAACCGTGAGGGTTAATTAATCCCTCTTTTAATGCAGGCGAATTAAGGGTTATTAAATAGTTACTGATTAACTAATTAATTCCTATTTAAATTGTATTATGGTTATAACTAACCATCAGGGTGGGATATGTAAAATTCAGGATTATTATACATTTACAATAATATAGGAATGGGTCAATTTTATAAGGGATTTATAAATTAAGACAAGTTAATAGTCAATATGACATAATAAATGGAAAGCGCTAAGTATAAAAACATTTGATGTGTGTATTCAAACTTAGGCTTAAAGTGAAAAAGGGTTTTTATGGAAAATATTGTAATTTTCCTAAGTAAAATAGAATTTACTTTAGGAAAAACCTAACAAAGGAATAAATGATTTATGAATGGGTATGATGATTTAATGAATGGTTTAAGTACATAGGCTTTATAAATTATTGGGCCGAGGGTCTGGTCCCTCCAAAAGTTAAAGAAATGCTCTAAGCCCCTCTAACTTTGTAAGTGCCTTTAGTACTTAGGGGAAATTAGTGAGACTTAAGGGGAAATGGATAGGGAAATTAATTAGTTTGACTTTGTTTCTTTGATGTGTTGTTTCCAATATGAATTGTGCTTTGTCCAAATGATGAAAGAAAAATATTTAAGCATTAAACTTAACTATTCACCACACACTTATTTTGCAACCATCATCTACCTACCCCACCTACTTTATCCTAAAAATTTTACTCTTTTATTAGGGTGCACTTAGATTGGCAAACCCTTTTCAACTTTTCTTTTCTTTTACATAGTGGTATCGATCTAAATCTAACCTTATTACATCCAAGGGCTCAGATTGAACTGTTGAACTCCTTTTATTTACTCTACCTATCTACTTATCTGCCAAGATTAAACTGTTTGGTCAGATCTTTATTCTATATTTCTACAACATGAAATTGAAAATATGAACTAATCAAGCTTAAACCATTTGACTATTCATGAATTGTGGCATAGGTGACAAGCTGCACACAATTTTTTATTATACAAAAGTAAAAAAGTAGTGGCATTTAGACTTGCACACTTTCATGGTCTTTTTTTTTTTGTTGGGGTTCATTTTCTTTTCTTTTTTGGACCTTTTTTAAAATTCTTTTCACCCTTTTATTTTATTTTAGGGTATACCCTCTCTACATTTTTTAAGTTTTGATTTTTACAAATACGGAAAACATTTGCAGAAGCAAAGGTATGTACATATTTCCGAGCTAAACCCAGTCAATCATGATATATGACACCTATTGGTATAGGAACCTAACAATATTCACAAGTCAGATAATTTTCCATGATTTTTCCAAAAGAAAAATTTGCCAATTTCCATTTTTTATAAAAATGATTTTCCCAGGCATTAGATCCCCAATCCTCATGAATATAGCTTTTGGAGGAAAATTGATATGGAGACTCATTGATAATCAAACAACCTGGTGGAAGAAAGTCTCGAAGACAAAATACCTCAGCCAACCAAGGTAGCACCTTCTTGAAGCAGAGATCCCCAACAGAAACTGCACAAAGATTTGGAAGCTTTGTAAAAATGCCATCATCTTCATGGCGCAAAACATTTCTAAGGTGCCAAAAGGAGGTAAGGAAGTTAACATCCGCACTGGAAAAATCATGGGGAATCCGCCAATCAACAGCCTCCCAGGTATGAAATCAATAACACTCTTCCTCCAAAGAAAAGGGATATATAATTTAAACCAAATTTCTCAATGGGATGACCTATCCCACACTTGGATGCAATGGAATTTTCCTCCCATTCCTCAACGTCTCAAAGGCAACTTTGATAAATTTTGTAACCATCTGCACAACATCGCTCCTACCTTTGAAAATGACAAGGACGATTTCATATGGGATCCTACAGGCACTAGTTACACAATAAAAGAAGGGTATGAATTTTTGAACAGCAAGGAACACCCAGTGCCAATATGGATACACTGGAAAACTGTATGGAAAGAAAAAGCTATACCCAAGGTCAAATTCTTCAAGTGGACTCTTTTGAATGGAAAAACTCTTACGGCTGAGAACCTTAAAAAAAGAGGCATAGCGGGACCTTCCAGATGTCCTAATTGTCAAGATGTGAAGGATTCTATTCAGCATCTTTTTATTTCATGCCCTTTCGCAGACTCTTGCTGGCATGGCATCATTCCTTCTGTGACCTTCTTCTGGAATTCTTAGCATTCTATCGGAGAAGCTCAAAACAACTGGAAAAGAAGTTACCCCTGGCAATCTATGAAACACAACCCTGCCAAGAGGGTGTGGGATGCTCTCCCTTTTACTACTCTTTGGAGGATATGGATTGCCTGGAACAATATGATATTTAAAAATAAAGAGACTTCTGCCAGACATCTCTATATTACGGAAAAAACTCTGGCGGTTAAAACAATCACCTCTAAACTCACAAAAAAAATCGACATATCTAGCCTAGGGTCGAGGAAAAATATTTCATCAGAAATCTAACAGAAAATATAAGTATCCCATTGACAGTGAATTCATGCAACAATCCGGTCAAGGCTAACAGGATCAGATGGAAAATTTGATTAAAGTAGACCAACTTCGACAACTGGCTTCGCTCAAGCAACGTTCACTCTTTGTTCTTTGACGGTGCCTCCGAATCTAATCTGGGTGTTGCGGGAGCAGGGGGCATCATCTTCAATCCCTTTGGCGAGCCCTTAGTCTCTTTTGACTAGGGTTTGGGGACCCTCTCAAACAATAGAGCTGAGGCCCTGGCCCTCTACCAAGGCATTCTTCAGCTACAGACACAGGGAATAAAAAAAGCTCTCATCTTCAGTGATTCTGCTATCATAATCAACTTAATGAATAGCCAGCGAAAAGCTTCTAATATATTCTTGCAACAAATCATCAATAGATGCAAAGTTCTGGTTAATCATGTTACGGAATTCCAATTCTATCACATCCTCCGAACCATCAATCGAGAGGCAGACAAAAGGGCCAATCATGCTTGCTCTCGACCCAAAGGAAGCCTGCTCTGCAACAATGAAGATTCGTTTCAGTTCCTCCCATGATTTCCATGAATTATTTAACTTATTTATGTCATATGATCTACGCTACTGACAAAGCGTACTCTGGAAAATCTCCAGTAATCCCGAGGCCCTCTGTTGCAATCTTCAGATAATAAATTCATATCTTATAGCATGTCCTAAATATCACTTCTCTTTTGAACTTTGTGACAGACCTAGATTCCTTCTCATGATCTAGCTCGTGTTGGGCCTCTGCCTGCTGGCTATATGTCATGGGATTCTTCCCTCTCATCTACAAGTGCCTCTCATCTTGCTCTTTTTTCCCTTCAACCTCACTCCCTTTATTAGCAGTCACTTTTCGACCCCCAATGCTGAGATAGCTCCATCGATGAGGCACCCTTCTACCCGATTTTCCCCTTCTGGATTATCAAGCTCCTCCAGATCGCCTCAGCGCAATCCTTCCTTAACTCACCTTGCCCCCTATCGCATAGCTTTAGACTCTATCCCAATTCCTAGAAATTTCCTCTGCGCTGCTTTCAAACCTCTAAGAACCCCTTCTGCCTTTCCCCTGCCTCTCAACTCATCATATTGGTTATCAGTATCGTCAATACAGTCTATGGGAACCTTCATCCAGAATCGTTCCAAATCCGATTTGAAGTTTTTTGGATGGATCGCAGTGAAGTTTGCCTTCATTCTCATGACTTGCAAGTAGAATTACAGCAAGTTAGAGATCATCAACGCCTCTTGAATGATAAAATCGAAGCTGCTTCCAGGATCATTTCAGCAAAATATGAAGCCAACATTTCCCTCTTCCTTCATCGCATCTCCTCTCTCTAGGAGCAATTTATCTCTCTCAAAAACACTTGTGCACACATTTAGGAATCTATTGACATTATCAAGTATATGCTAGACAAGATCAATTCCTCGAGTACCAGTTCCTCTAGCATAAAAATCGCAGAAGCTGACAGCCAACCGGAGAACTCCACTGCTCGACAAATCAATCACATAAGCATAGATTAGATGTTTTATAAATTTAGTTTGTTACTGCTCCAGTTTGTTCGAATTTACACTTGTGTTAGAATCTTTCAAGTAGATTATGGAAGCATTTCAGTGAAATCCTTCAATGTAATTCAGATGCAAGCTCATCCTATGAGCTCTTCTCCTGTAATGCTGGAGCCTAGTCTCCCCTCCTTTTTTTGAATATATACAATACCCGATTTTGTGAAAAAAAAAAATGATTTGCCCAAATTTTATAATATAAAAGTATTTTACCATAAAAATCGCCAACATTATATAGAGAATATATATAAAATCATTTTAAATTTGAATAATTTTACAAATATATCAATAAACATTTTATAGTTTGTATATTAGGGACTAGTGAGATTCACCAATGTTTTTAAACTTCAAGATAGTTTTCCATCCTTAAAATTTTCCTTGCTATGGATTTGAACCTATGACCTCTTAGGAGGAAACACACGCTTTCAACCATTAGGCCCACTCAAGATATATATTCTTGATTGGGTAGATTCTAACACTAGTTGTTCATGTTGATTTGGCATAAATTAAAGATAACTTGGTTAAGTTACTTAACACATATCTAGAAGATAAGAAAAAATATTTATTATTGTTATAATATATTGCAATAAGAAACTTCAGATATATTATATACTTGGAAAATGTCCTAAGGGCTATAAATTTGTGGTATTTAAGTACACTTGAATGGTACTTTTTCTTACACTTACTTGTGACATTAGTTTAAGAGGATTGAAATATTATTGTTGTAAATTAAAATTTCAAATTCATCCCTCGGGCGCACAAGAAATAAATCCAGGAAACTTCAAGGTTGAGCTGAATTATTCTAAAAGTTGTATTTCACGAATTTTTTACATGGCATTAGAGTTTTTTTGAATGATATTACTCTCCTTAATGAGGAGGGATTTGGATATTTTGATTATTCCAAACCTAGAAGAGGTGTTCGACTTAATACATGGTAATTAAGTGTGAAACCTAAGGGTGCTTGAAAGAAGTATTTGAACCATCAAAGGGTTGTTCTGATTTTTTCTATTGTTGATTTTTCTTTGAATTATTCTTTAGATTTGTAGGATAACAATCCTCAATCATAAAGAGTGTAATAGGTTAGATGGTGCTTCCATTTTCATATTATAGTTTCATGTTGCAAATTCTTTTAGTGTAGGCTAAAATTTGTGAGTATGTTATGAAATTGATTCCCATACCTATTGGTCTAACACAATTGGTCATTCATGATAAGAATATAGCAAAGGAAAAGATAATTATTCTTGATTTAGTGAAGGATAACTTCATCCCTTGCATTATGAATAAGATAATTGATAAGTTGATGTATGAGGATTTGGTTACATTATATAAGAGTCCTTATGTCTCTAAATATATGCTCTTGCTAAACAACTTTCAACGTCTACAAGAATAACAAAAATACAATAATGAGCTACCTGGCCAAGGTCACAAAGTTGAGAGTTCAATTTGTTTCCCTAGGATTAAAAGTGGAGGATAAAGAGTTGGTGTCCAATTTCTTGAATGAACTTACTCCATGTTGGAAACATGTTGTCCAAAGTGCCTATATGATATAGATAAGCTTTGGCATAGCCTGACATAAGAAGATATCAAGTTAGTGTCCTACCAATAGTGTCAAGAGGAAGTAGAAGATCTAAGCCTCATTTGGAGGATGAGTAACAAAAGCAACTGAGGATATAAGAAGAATAGGAATGAGGAATCAAGTTTAAGTAAAAAAATTAAGGTGAAATGTTTTAGTGATAACTAGTTGGGACATTATGGAAGTTGTTGTTTGGGGAATTCCAAGCATCAATTACAAGTTTAAAGTATTTTAGGTGCTACAATAGTAGTGGATGAGGCATCATCCTAGCTTTATATCACATTCTCCATGATCTCTTGTTTATCTTCCAAAATTGTGTTAAGTTTTGGGTGGTACATGGATAATGGAGCATCAATACATATGACTTGTGATAGGAAACTATTCAATAGATTTTATGAACAAGATGAAGAAAATGGAGTTTATTTATAGGGATACTTATCCTATAAGAGGATTGGGCTCAATTTCCTACCAGATGACATCAAAGTATGTTCTAAAGTTGAATGATGTTTTGTTTGTTCATGGTTTGAACAAAAATATTATTGCACTGCCATCAATTGTATTCTAGCAAGTCTAAATATTTTGGATAGATGCATATGTGGTGACATTTACAAGTTACTTATTGATCTTGTGCAACTTGTACGTTCCAAATACAAGTTGGATGAGCCTTGAATTCTTGGGAAGGCATGTGTAGATCATGTCTGAGTGGGATGATAGGGAAATAGGTTCCAAACCTATTGTGAAATCAATATTTGATTCCAATCTCATAGTTGATAAAGTGTTGTAAAGGACAATGAAAAGTTTGTTTCATTCTTTTAGGAAGAGGAAGTTTACCTTGATGTTTCTCTTACTTCAAGACTCCATTAGGGGGATTTTAAGATTAAAAAAATGGGCCTTAAAAAAAAACAAAAAAGTACTATCAAAATAAATGTGAAAGACCAATAGGATTCAACATGATGATGTCAACCATAAGGGTAGATGTTTTTGGAGGTAAAGGAAGAAAACTATTATTTTAATCATATTTTCAAATTCTCTCCTTATAGGTTTACTCAAATTTAAAGTGTAGGAACTTGTTTGATGTGGAATTATATTTTCAAGCCAATAAGTACCCACTCTACATACTCTTGATAGAATTATGGCGAGATAAATAAGAAATACATGAAAAAAATGCATTTTTTGAAAATTCATTTCCAGTTTATCCCCTTTTGTATCTACCAAAAGTAAGCAGAGTGTTGACTCATTAGTTACAAAATCTAATTTTGCATCCAACAAGTTCCTATACTTGAAATTTGAGTAAACCTATACAGAAATAAGTAAAAAATATGATTAAAGAAGTGGTGTCGTTCTTTCCCTTTATAATTTCATTACTCCTATTTTATTATTTTAACTATTATTTTATTATTTTCCTTAGGAGGTTCATTTTAGACCTTAAATTTTCCACAATGTTTCGTAAAGAAGGAAGTGACCTTGTTAAGGTTTTTGCTTAAACTATTGAATTTCTTGAGGTGGATGGGAAAGACACCCATGATTATCGGTTGTTGACAACCCTGTATGGGTTGTTACTAATACCATGAGATTGTTATTTCAAGATGGATGGGATTTATACAATTGTTTATCTTGTGATTTTGATAGGTCTTATCCACTTATATTTGTCGTGTATGGAGATATAATACTTTTTGCAATATGTCCTAAATATCTCATGATGTTGTGTTTGAAATTTTTGGCCCATGAAGTTGATATTGATGATGGTATAGGGTTATGTTCCTTTAGGTTCATAACTCATTAGTGTTCTTTGGAGGTTCAATATGTTGTGATAATATCTTGTTTTGGTGGAATTAATGAGACTTATAAAGCTTACAAGATTAAAATTCAAACACAACAAAATATTCCAATAAGTCAATATGTGAATTTGATTTGGATGTGAGGTCCTTTAGTTCCAAGGTATCTCCCTCAAAAATTAAAGAGAGTGAGGATGTTTTTGTTCATAAATCTAATTAAAAGTTAGAGAATAATCAAATATAAATGGCACAAGGTGATATTGGCGATGGATATGACATCACCTTCTCTTCTATCCTATAGGAAGCTATGATGGATTACCTAGAGATTACAAAATGCGTAGGAGAAACTACAAGAATTTGGTTCCTTAGTGAGAGTAATTACACATCCTAGGATATACATTAATCATATTACATTACCATATTCCATTTATGAGACTTCTAGTTGTTTCGAGGAGGTGATATGTGATGCCTTGATGAAGTGTGATAATTGAGGGGTAGTTTATTTCCAAGCAATAGTGGTTGATCCCAACATCATAATAGGTTCATATCTATAGATAGTAGGTTTGGTTGAGTTGTATAGAGAGAAAACTAGTGTTGATGAAAACATTTTTATTATAAAGAGGGAATGTTAGCTTTCAATATTATTCTAAAATAATTTAATATGTCATGCTTTGGGGTCATTCATGTTATTCACATGGTGTGAATTGTGTCAATTACCCTTGGTTGTATTGTGATGGACACATATTAGAGTTTGCTTACTCGTTCATTTCTATGCCTTGACTTGATTCATGTGTGGCATTCATTTTTGGAACAATGTAAACCTATGTAGCTATGATGATTTCTTCATGTCATCAACACATCGAGGGTACTTTCTTTCCTAAAAGGATAACTTACCTTAGAGGAGGAGAAATCGACATTCCAAAGGCTTGTACTTGACTTGGAACACTTGGGTTGAAGAATTATTTTTTAGGTGGCATAGGCTTAAAGAAAAACAAGGATTAGGAGGTGTGTTGAATCTTTGGAGGCCTTTAGAGGAGGAGCATTAGACCTTTCTTAAAAGGGTTTATCCTTGGAACCTTTTGTTAAAAATATGAAGCCGCAGTAAAATTCCACTTTGTACAACTCACTTGATGTATATAATGATTGAATTGAATCCCTCTTTTATAGAGGACCAAAACCGACCTAAAGATCACTCAAATCAGATAATGGAAAATGTACTTATGAAGAAAACCCCATATGTGCATATTTAATAAGGTCGAACCTAAAGCAAAGTGGACCTCCCTTGGAACGTTATATATAAAAGTGACCTCTACCTCATTTGGACACAATCATGAGACACTCTTCTATTTTTGTTTTTGGCTCACACAGGTCTGAAGCTCATCTGTGAAGGATCATGTTCACTCTAAGCTGAAATTGTAGGGCCTAAAGCTCGCATCTCTGATTTAGAGTTTTGGGCCTCAGTCGAAGGCACAACACAAGAAGGATTTGACCGCAATGATTCACATAGAATCTCATCTATGTGAATGGATCCTTCCAGTCACACATGCAACTCTCCATCCATGCAACTGGGAGTTAGGGTTTCCACAATATGGATCTGACCCTAGTCACTCGCATTCCAGGCTTAAGGGAGTGACTAGGAGATATAGTCACTCACATGACACCTCCTCTGTGTGACCAGGACCTAAAATATGAAATCTCAATCTTTCAAATATTTCACTCTATGACCGTAGTGTTCAATAGTTGATCGCAGATAGTGACAATTCATTATAGGTTTTTGAATCAGGTTTTTGAGTATAAGCATTGTTGGGTTCATTCCATGAGTGTTGTAGCTGTTTTGTTGAATAATTTCATAGATGAAGATATGGATATGTACTCTCTTTTGTTGAATCACTGGATGATGATATAATAAGAAGAATAATTTGAAAGGGTTTTCCCCATAGTGGGCTTCACCCTAGTCTCCAACCAATCCTAGTGTCTCTATATGTGAATGTTTTTCTTCTATTTTTCCTTTATGTTTTGTTCCATTGATGATCACGATATTATTCTTTATACATAGTTTCATATGTTGTTGAATAATGATGTAAATCTGAATAATTGTATCATGTTATGGGGTGCACTTAATGTGTTACTTAAGAAATGAAATTATCAAAGCAAAGAACAATATATCCCTAATAAAATGAGCTTGGAATCATAGGTGGGCTGAAAAAAAGTCATGGATATTACCTCCATGCAGACATCTTTGATGGAAGCAAGAGAATATGGAGGAGACCTAAAATAATTCTAAGGTTTGAATAAAACCTTAGGCAATTTGTGTATTATTGTTTGAAGGATATTATGAGGTTAGGGTTTGAGAGAAACCCTAGTTTATGGAAAATATTTGAGATATGAAACCTAGCATAGTCAATGTAAAGATTCTCAAGCACTCGTGATAGATTTGATGAAGCCCAAGATGGGATGGTCCCTAGTAGGCCTGGTTGTTGATAAAGTTGATTGAAATAGTGAAGGCATCAAGTGGACTATGGATAGTAATGTATCTTGAAGGATAGTTTGAGAGGGAGAGGATCACCTCTCATTGAAGAAAAGTTCTTTCTAATTTATGATGCTTATCTATGTCCTTACTTTTGTTTAGAATCATTGATATGATTATTATTTTTATCATTACTTATACTTCTTGCGTGTTTATTTGGTTATTTGGATTTTTCTAACCTCCTTGATGAGATGTAATAAGAGAATCCTCCTTGAGGATCATTTGAGATGTAGGAAAGAAAATCCAAAGCTGGAAAAGGTAAAGAGGAACCTAATGAACAGATGAAAAAGTTCTACAATATGCCTATGTCAAATGAAAATATACAAAGCTATTTGAACACTACAAGGTATGCATGGTATATTGTTTCAATATTGGATAGCAAGATAAACCCTAAGGTATGATGAGAATGTCTCCCTCTCAAATGGCTCATGCATGCATATGAAAGTGATTTGGATTCATGGTTCTTATGATGAAATGGTGCACTTGATGTTAAACAAGTATCTTACATAATGAATTTCTTGATTCTATGAAGCTATTTGGAAATATTGATTTCTGATATATTGGTATACTTTATGTTTGGCTAACATCTTTCATTTTTTATATCTTTATCCCATGAAGAAGGCTAGCACCTTGATTCTAGTAGATGATAACTTGATACTATTGATATTGAGCATGGTAGCCATGACGATATAAGTGTAACAATGAGATTGATATTCAGGATTTTTTTTTTACCATGGTTATGCTTTTATGTGCTTAGTAATTATGGCATATCGTAAAATTGAATTCCCTAACTTGATGGACTAAGTTACAAAGAAGTAATGTTGTGATCATGTTTCTTGAAGTGTGCTCCTATTAGCTATTTGACACTAACCCTTGATGAAAGATCAATGTCATGATGTCATGGTGAAGTATATTATGCTAACATATATGACCATGATGAATATATAGATATAGCCTAACTTTATGATCTAACAGATCTATTGATGCATGACAATATTATATTCAGGTTGATGACTTGAATGAAGATAATTGAAGTGGCTTCCTGTTTAGAGGGAGAATCTCTCCATAAGATCCTTACTCCTATTACCATTGGCATTATATGTATATTCATTACTGATTTATGGGCATGAATAGAAAAATATCTAACATTGTTGATTTGTAAAAAAATTATGATCTAAGAAGAGAGGGTTTTCCCTTACTCTAAGCCTCGGTTGCACAAAAGCAGGGTTACAAGTGCAACTGTAGCCTTTCAGCTGCACAAAATTAAGGTCAAGGGTGTAATTGTAGTCTTCCAACCACGCACAAGAAGGCCTATGGGTGCAACTATTCCTGATGGACACAAAAATGAAGTTTTGTGCATGAAAGCAAATGTTCACCTGAAGGATGGCAATCCTATAAATGTGGAGAAGACAACATAAAGATCTTTGAGCGGGAAAATTTGAATTTTTACTATAATATGAATATATAGACTGAACTTATGGTTTCAAGTGACCGAGACATGCATATATATTTCATTATGTTTAAAGTGTGTTCTACAAGAGTTTGACATGATTTGGCTTAATGATATAGATGAGGAGTGTTTGGAGTTTTGACATGATGCTTGATAATGACTTAGAAATTTGACTTGATTTTGAGATATATTTTGGACTATAGATATCTCTATGATAGAAAATTTTGGATTTTACCTTATGACTAATTATTTGATTTGACGACTGATGATTTTCCTTGATGAGAATGATATATGAACTTCCAATGACTAATATTTGTATTCAATAATGGTTTTGTATTGGCCTCCTTGTTATTAGCACATTGGTTGAAGTATTGATAGTTGTGATTCAATATGAAGCTATCTCCATGAATGGATGGAACCTGCATGACTTATCTTATTGAAAAGTGTAACTAAGTTTTGTCTTCATAATGACATGTAATTGTGACTTTTGTCAATGATGTAAAGAAGAGAATAAAATTATTATTATAAGGATTTCTTCAAGGGTTTCATGAGAAAGATGTTTATTTTAGATGGCTCACATTGAAATTTTTATTATTTTTCAAAGAAGTATTGTCATGTATGAAGAGCTCTTCTTGAGCATGTGTAAAATGTATATTAGTCAATTAAAGCGTCTAGAAGCCCTCCAAAGACAAGCACGACCCTCCTCTTCAAATTTGGCGCCTCCAATTTGTATGGAAGATATCATGTCAGCTCACCTCAAATAGACACATATATTCGACAAACTCAAGTCAACTTATTTATAGCAGGAAACCACTATATATAGGCATGAACACACTTCGCGTTTCCACAGTCTAGAACTCACATATACTTCTGAGATTTTTGGATGGATGTAGTAGTGATAAGTTCAGACCTCTATTACAATTATCAATTAAGTTCTAATATCTATTATGGGTGGATATATATGACAAGAAGGTACAATGAACAACGTGAAAAAAATCATAGTTAAGGGAATTCAGATCCTTCTTAACTTCAAGTGGATGAGCACAATGACTAGTTCAGATTTCCTTGGCAATAGTTCAGATGGAATGTAGAATATTGTCTGAGTAAAAAGGTTCGGTCGAGGGTACAAGCTGACAAAGATAAGCCTGGTGAAGAGTCTCTTTGTCTCGAAGGTACATCAAGTGCAAAAAGAAAGTATTGATGATACAATAGCTCGTAGCAAACTCAGTTCATTGATGATACCACTGTGTTGAGTTTCCATCTTAGAAAAAAAAGGAATTGATGAAGGAATCAATGAATTCAAAATAGTAATGAATATCTCAGTGCCAAATGCAACGCTGAAGATCTCGTTAATGATAATAAGGTCAAAATGAAAGAAGATTGATTTTTAAGAGGACTTGTGTCTTGATCTTGGAGAGGCTACTAGGTCAAGGGTCTTGGTCTTGGTATTTGTCAATTGGAATCTCTATAAGAATAATCTGTGTGGTTTTTCCTCTCAAAGGGTGAGAGGTTTTGGCATTGTCTCATAGCCTACATTCTATGTCTCTTGTCTATTTATTTTTATGCATTAGTGGTTGTTTGATGAAGAAGAACACTAATAATTTAAGCAAAGAGAAGATCATAATGTAATGAAATAAAAGATACTCACAAGTAGTTAGTAATCAATAGAAATTAACTAAGTCTAATGCCCTAGATTTCTCAACATGGTATCATAGCTAAGGTGTCAAAGTCAAGAAAGAGGGCATGCAATCAAGGGATACTCAAGGATATAATCTTGTGAAAGGATTCAAAGAAAAAGTTGAAGAATATCAAAGCAAGTTGAAGGATATACATTGTAGAATCAAACCCTAGATCAAAGAAGTCCTGGGACCATCAAGAACAAAAGGCCTTATTTCTACTCAAGGAAAATAGATCTACAAATCAATTCTAATACACCAACAAGAATATTGATTCCTATAATTCTTAGCAACAAACTGCAAAGACCCTCATCAAGATGAAGATATCTACAAAGCAAGGTAGTCCAAGTATAGACATCCAAGAGAAGCATTTCTAGGACTAAGATCACATCATCTTGAATAACCTAGAAGTATTTTTGATTTGCACTCATTCACCCCCAATAATATGAAGTATCTTAAAGAAGAGAAGGCTAGAAGGCATTGTAATCATCTTGAAAAGCTATAATTCAAGTTCCCTCTCATTGAATCAAGGATGCCCTCCTTATCCTTAAAGAAGATCATCCAAGGAAATGTCAATCACCATCAACAAAGGAAGCTAGATCTAAAGGTGTTGACATCATAAAAGGAATAATCTCCTTTATTGAAGAAGGGATTTCATTTAGAAGAAGATCATCCAAAAGAAGCACTAACATATCTTCTTCATCCACCACCAAAGTGATCAAGTTGAAGATTTCATCTTCACTTGTCAAGTAAATATCTTTCATTCTATAATCAAATTTGGTAAAATGACTTTGTTTGCAAGGAGATCTATAAGTTGGTTGGTTCATCGAAATTCCTTGCATGGAAAAGGAGGATAGACATAGTCCTCTAAGAAAATGAAGCCATTAAACATATTGATGAAAAGGTTTCCTCTGAATATATGGAAAGGGATTCTTATGAAAGGATCCCTCATATAGCAGTACTGGAGACATCAAAAAGATATATATGATAAGCTAGTAGAAGTATTCTCTAAAGATATGTTAAAGAAGGTTGCGTCACTTAGATCTTATCTACACAAAGTTGAAGGTATCAAATAATGAAGGGATATCTTCATAAGATCTCAACTACGAGATCTGGGAAAGATGATAAGGAGATAATAATCATTTTTCTAATTGCACTAACTGAAGAACAAGGTAAAAAATGTTTGTGCGGATAAGACATTTATTCAACAACTTGTGATTTCTATTCAAGATATAAGAATACAAGTTGAGGGAAAAAAGTATTTAGACATTTTTCAAAGGGAAAGAAGATCATAGCCAAGACTCGATGCTATGATAATTACAAGAAATATTGTCCTAAGCTCAAAAGGGGTAATAACAAGGAAGATAGAAAATAATTCCATTTCACCGAAGAAGTGGAAGAAGTTATAAGAGGAAAAGCATTAGAAGCAAGAGCTCGTGACATCACCATAGGGAAACATGAAGGACATATGGAACAAAATCCATGGAAATCAATTATGAAGAATAGAGATCTTGGGAACATCATTAGAAACTTAAGGAAATGAAGAATTCATCCAAGACAAGGCTCATCATACATCAAGTCAAAAAGGAAACGTATGTTGGATAGGGATGTGCAAAATCCTCAATATTATTTGATGGAATTCTCATCGGAAGGGTTCAACGATCTAGAGAGGAAGAAAGTGCTTAATCAAGAACTCTGACTTGTGGAATTTATGGGATTATGGTATGATGACATAGGAAATGAAACAACTCAAGGGGTTGAAGATATTTCCAATCGAGGAAGTTGTTGAAAGAAGCCTAAATGACCTAAAGGTAAATGAGGTATGTATGCTTGTATTCAATACTATAATGTTGTTTTGTATGCTTACAAGTAACATGGATCACTACTTCTATCTTGAGAAACATGATCAAGGGAAAAGGATCTCCTCCTCTAAAAGGAGGTAGGAAGGCATAGGTCACAGTAGATGGAATCAACAAAATATGTCCTCATATGAAGTATGAGGTGTTTGAATACAATTGAGGAACTCTAATTAGAAGCTCCTGGGAATGAAATGTGTGAAGAAAAGAAAGGAAGAGATTTTGAGATATGCAACCATGATAAAGGAAATCAACACCTAGAATATCAACAAGGTGTGACTAACAAATCTCTTCGAAATATATGAACACTCTAATGGAAGTCTGTAAAATATGGAGACCCTTGACAATAGATATATTTGGGAGATATGTCAACATGTATGCAATATTATGATGCACACTAGAAGATGTCATGATTAAATACCATCACAAAGGTAATTTTGATTCAAGTGTTCATTTCTTATTTTTGAACAAATATCTCGATGGTTTTATGCAGGTCTACCAAGGGAAGCAACATCACATGAAGAAAAGATTAGATGTAGATTGACGGATCACTTTCGGATGAAAGAAATGATAACATGACTGAATCATGAATGAAAGTGATGGATGGTATATTTCCTATGAAGAAGCCAAAAAATATGAAGACTCATTGACAAATAAATTCATGACATCGAAGAAAGGAGCTCTTGAAGCAGCTGGTTGAGGAGTTGTTGTATGTCCCTAATTAAGAGGGAGCCTGAAATTCCTAAGCCAAGAGGGAGATTAGGTACATTCCTTCTATAGAAATGAGTACATTCCATTATTGGATTTGATATGTCCTCCATAAATGAGAGGGAGAGATAGAAACATCGTTATGGTCTTCATTTGGGAATAGAGAATGGAGGATTGGGTAATCATCTAGCATCTGATGCTCTTTGAGGACGATATAGGGAATCCAAGATAAGAGTCATCTTAATGGACCGATATTCTTTGAGGATTGGCTACCCAAGATAAGAATAGTCCAAAGAAGGTCATACTCTGCGAACACTTGGGTGAAGTATGTACCTTGAGAGACAACAATTATGGTGTTTATAAACCATTGGTCTCACTAACATTGCGCCCTAATCATGTGGATAGAGTTGTTAGTCAAGGCCTTGTTATGTGACAATGTTGGTTTGATATGATGCTAGATAGATGGGCTACCAATATGGTTCTTCTTATGAGAAATTATTCAGATTGAAAATGATCAAGTACCATTATGAATACCTCTCTAGTTAAAAGGGAGTGTTGAAAAGTGTAACTAGGTTCAGTCTTCATAATAACATGTAATTGTGACTTTTGTAAATGATGTAAAGAAGAAAATAAAATTATTGTAAGGCTTGCTTCATAGGTTTCATGAGAAAGAGGTTTATTTTAGATGGCTCCCATTAAGAGCCTTAGGATTTTCCAAAGAATTAATGTCATGTATGAACATCTCTTCTTGAGCATGTGTAAAATGTATATGAGTCAATTAAAGTGTCTAGAAGTCCTCCAAAGACAAGCATATTACTCCTCTTCAAAGTCGACTAACCTCAAATAGACACATCTATTAGACAAGCTCAATTTGGCTTATTTATAGAGGGAAACCACTATATATAGGCATGAACACACTTCGCATTTCCATGGTCTAGAACTGGCATATACATATGAGATTTTCATATGGATGTAACAATGATAAGTTCGGACCTCTATTATAGTCATCAAGTAAGTTTAGAGCTCTAGTGGATAGATACGACAAGAAGGTACAATGAATAACTTGCAGAAAATCACAATTAAGGTAATTTGGATCCCTCTGAATTTCAGGTGGATGAGCATAGTGAATAGTTCGGATTTCCTTAATCAATAATTCAGATGGAATGCAGAAGATTACCTCAGTAAAAAGGTTCAGTCGAAGGTACAAGCTGATAGAGATAAGCCTGGGGAAGAGTTTCTTTGTCTTGGTGACACATCAAGTGCAAAAATAAAGTATTGATGATACAAAAATTCATTGCAAACTCAGTTTCTTGATGATACTACTGTGTTGAGTTTCCATCTCAAAAAAAAAATGACTTGATGAAGGAATGAGTGAAGTCAAGATAGTAATGAAGATCTCGGCACCAATGATCCAACTTGGATCTATGAAGATTATCACAGTACCATGACTGTATCAAATCAGGATAAAAACTTCGAAATTAAGAGCACAAAGCGATCAGGAAGACCTCTGGACAGTAACAGTTGGCAACTAGCGAGGAACGACAAGGACCTCGATCAAAGCGCACTAACTGAGGCCCATGTAGACTATGCAAGAGGCAAAACTAGCACTTGGGAAGCCCATATCGGGAAAAGGAAGCCATTTCTGATGTCTGATTAGCGCTTAGCACTAATCGCGCATTGTTGGGCATAACCCCTCGAGAAGGAAAGGCCCCGAGTGCTCGGTCGCATGGAAGCCGAGAAAACCATGGGGAAAACACTAAAGGCTAAAGGCGAGACCCACACTCCAAAACCGGTAGTATATCAGGGGCACCCTTGGGCAGTAAGTGGATTTGGAGAAAAACGAGTGATTCCATTCAGTGCCCAATGCGAGGCAGGTGGATGAGAGAGAAAACCACTACTCATCGCATGCTAATGGTCAAGCAAGTCAACCACACGAAATGAGCGAATGTTGTAGGATCTGGGGGCTCCAGATCTAACGGTGGAGATCGCACCCAATGGAGGAACCAAATTTAATAGGGGATTAAGCTGCGACAAAGAGAAGCTTGACATCTAATTTGACCGTCGAGTTGGCGGATGACTCATTCCACGTTGTAACCGAAAAACCAAACCGACGAAGAAGAGATGGCGCAGTTCACAAGAGGACAAGTGGCCACTCCCTATGAGCCATTGATGATGACACAGAGACAGGGAACCCCAAGAGAGTAGTAGCAGGAAATCCTATGGGGGTGGAAGAGGAAGCGATCAGTCTTGAGATCAATTGGATTTAAAGCCATGAATAGAGATAGAGAACAAAGGGCACCGAGAGGAAGAACCAGAGAGAAGAAGACGAAGACAGAGAAATGAAAAGATAGTGAAGGAAGAAGCAGAAAGACAGAGAGTCGAGCTGACTAGAAGCATAAAGTAGCATCGAGCAATCCCTAAGAGGATCTGTCAAGAATTGAGCACCACATTGGGCTCCTCCCATTAAAGATCAGAGAGGTCAAGACTTGGATAGGAAAGGAGTCTGTGCACTCTAGTGGCTTGGGGAATCCAAGAACCACCCTACCAAGAAATTCTGTTCAGGAAACTCAGATCGAGCTCCTCATTGTAATTCTCTGCTTTAAAGACACAATAAAAGAAGGCCACCACTGAAAGTTGGACCGGAGATCTCTATTGTTTTCCATGTTTCTAGTGTCTATGTATTTTTCAATCTGATCAATCCATTACCTAAAGTAACATAGACACACACCAGCACATGAGTCTGTAATACCTTCATTCATAATAACTTAACTGAGGTCACTCAAGGGAGATTTTCAGATCAGCAAATGTAGTGATGAAGATCTCAGTAATGATAAGAAGGTCGAACTGAAAGAAGAGTGAATGTCAAGAGGACTTGTGTCTTAATCTTGGAGAGGTTACTAGGTCAAGGGTCTTGGTTTTGGTACTCGTCAATTGGAATCTCTATAAGAAGAATTTGTGCGGGTTTTCCTCTCAAAGAGTGAGAGGTTTTGACCCTGACTCATAGCCTACATTATGTGTCTCTTGCCTATTGATGTTTATGCATTGATAGTTGTTTGATGAATAATAACTTAAGCAAAGAGAAGATCCTAATGTAATGAAATAAAATATACTCACAAGCAGTTACTAATTAAGAGAAATTACCTAAGTCTAATTCCCTAGATTTCTCAACATAACCTTGGTGTATGCATTTTCATCTAGTGACTTATATTATGATCATGAGGATGACTTAATGAAATTTGGATTGATATTTCTTATAGAAACTTGTTGGCATGATAATAGATGAAGTCATGACTTGATGAGAGCTCTACCTGTCACCCAGTCTAAAGAATTTGATACAAATGATATTTATGAGTTCGATATTAGTTTTGAGTTGATATAAATGATTCATGTATGGCTAAGCATATTGCTTTCATAAAGTATTATCTTTGTAGAAATATTTGTGTAAATCAAGTTCCCCAATCCAGCTATTTCCACATTGACAGTTATCTGGTGAAGCCAAGAAGATGTGTTGATCTAAACCTCTACTTTAGAAGTGTTCCAAGGTATGATTTTGATTTTGATTTTGTTTTTATATGTTGATGGTCTACCCTTGATAGGAAATGAGATTATGATGATCTAAGTAAGAGGGAGATGGCTTCTAAAGCTCGAAATATTGAATCATGGCATGATGAATCACTTTTTAAAATTGGGAAGAGAAAATCTATATTGCAAATATATTGAAAAAGAATTGGAAAGTGGAAATGCAAATCCTTGGACACTACAATTAAGTTTCAAGAAGTTAGCAACCCATAGTTGTTTGAAGCAATGATGTTCAATTTTGAACACCCGTCTGTATATATATATATATCTATATATATATATATATATATATAATATATATATATATATATATATATATATATATATATATATATATATATATATATATATATATATATATATAGATATAGATATATACATGATGTGCATAGAACCTGAGTTGATTCATGATTGAGCCTCTTCATATACATTGAGTTTCCGCCAAGCATCCTTTGAGATACTTGCATATGATGATCAATTTTGATCTCATATATTCATTCTACAATATGTGACTGCATTGATGTAGTAATGATGTTTTGGATTATTATTGATGAGCACATTTGGAGATATTTCATGATATCTTGGATGAGAGGTATGTATCACGATGAAGGTTGAGTACGATGTTGCTAGAATAACTAGCTATGAGACAGGATGAAGAAGCCCCTTAGAAAGTCGTTTGAGAATGATCTGGATATGACATGGATACATTATGATGAAGAGGAGTGGGAACCTATTAGAAGATAATACCACATATAGTTGGGACTGAGTTACCTTCATATAGTGAGACAAGCTCCATATTGTGGTTGGAACCTCCTTGAGAAGGAGGATAACTATGGTATCCTTTTTGTGATATATATATTTTTGTTCTAATATGATATTTGATTTAATGTCTTGTATGAACAGGAGACAACTTCTATTGATACATGATGATTATCAGATATGAGTAAAATGATATGTTGTTTATCTATAGAGATCATCATTGATCGAGGACACTGAGCCAACTGTTCCTCCCTTGTTTGAGCTCCTAGAGTGTGGAATTGAGATAGATGGCTCCAGGGGTTGAGGGAACTCTATACAATAGGGCATCATCCCTATTTATTACCCATAGGGTTGGATTAGTAGCATACCCTATCTTGATCTTTGCAGAGTATACCGCAGTTGTCATCATACCCACAAGCAGGGCTTGTTGGGATTGTCCCTCCCCATCTGACCAACGGGTTGAGGAGGCTCGGAGACATGTGATCCTTACCTCTTGGTAAGTTGGGTATGTTGGAATAAAAATTTCATCAGGGAAATACCCTGGGTTTAGGTACAAGGGGCCAACACAGGTCCGCTATAGTCTAGGATAACGCCAACGTTTTCACCTTACCCCAAGGGATAAGGAGTCTCACCCAAGGTGTGTCGTGACCGAAACTAAGAAGGGTTTAGAAGGATGTCAAGGATGACCCAACCATTACTCTATATACATCTTAAAGCATACACTCATCATAACATTATATCATTATAGAAATCATATTCATATGAGGAAATACCCTCAATATAAAAACTTTTGAGTAGGCCCATAAATCACAACAATACACAAAGATAATAGCATGTGACTGGTCTGTGTACTCATTCATATTAACCCAATAGAAGATTCATTACAACATACATTTGGCACAAAGCCATGAGAAAATACATAAAACATTGTGGCCATAAAATGCCTTAGATATCACACTGAACCCAACTCTGACCTTTCCTCCACTGCTCCAGTACTCGGATTAGGTTCTTTTGTGCTTTGGACTCCCTCAAATACCCACTCCTTTTTCATGTTTTTCTCTCCTTTTATCTACTCCTCCACTACTCGAACTGCTAGTTTCGTTCAACTGTCTATACCTTCAGTTGCTTCCTGTCCTCCTCCTTGTTCGCTTGGTCATGTCTGCTTTCTCCTAACACCTTGCCACAACTTCCCCACAACTACATGGTCTTGCTTCCTTTCCCAGATGTCTTTACTGCAACTTGACCATTGCTCTCACCACCTGTTTTTCCCTCTTCATACCTTCAAAACTTTCAAAATTCAAAATGAAGGCCCTGACCACATTTCTTTGAATTGTCTGTGAGTCAATCTATCTCCAGTGTTGTGGGTCATGTTGTTGTTTGTGCGGTTATTTCTTCTTGCGGTTGCTCTTGATCTTCCCTCTAAAGGGCTACTGTTTCAGCTGCTTCTTTTGCCATCTACTGAGGGGCTACTACTTCAGCTGCTTCTTCTCCAGTCTGTCAACTTCATTTTCCAAATGAAGGCCCCAATTCAGGAACAACTGTTGTCATTTCTTGCCTGAAATTGTTGTATTCGTTGAGTGCTTCTTGCCATGTAATTGCTATGGAGTCATCCAGTTTGATGAATTCTTCTGCTATGATGGATATTAGATGACTCGGACTACTGCTTTATATTTTGTTCCATTGTTCTTCGTTGTTGTTGTAGACTTCCTTCAAGGCAAGGACATGTAGGCGGACTGGAGGTCTGAGGTCTCTAATTTTCTTCTTAGTTTTTGTAGATTCCTCCTCTATATATTCGAATTGGGCCTGAATTGTGGCGACTTCTTCATCAATCTTTTGCAGTCATATAGAGTCTGTGCATCTCTTATTGTCGAAAATTAAAACTTGAAGTTGTTCTCGCAGAGGAAAGATAGGTTGATTCTGTAGGGCTAGGCTACCTGACCAGTCATGCACTTTATCCATTAGGGAAAACCCATCGGAAAGTGCTTTAGAAAGTGATTCTTTTGCAGCTGGGATGGTGTTGATCTTCTCATCTATTGTCCGTGTCTCTAAATTCTTCTTAATGTCTCTATTTTTTTCTACCAAACTCGATCACGTTGCATGTATGTGGTCACAACAGTTGACCAATGTACAAGATATAATATCCTCAAGAGCTTCTATGACAACATATGATATTGTCGGCCAAAGTGACTGAAATTTATCTATAACCTGATCTACCTGTGCCTGTAGATCATTGTTTTCTTGTCTCAATTGATCCCTTTCTTCTGTGACCTTGTGTAATTGTCTTTTCTTATGCTCATGTTCATGGATGAGGTCATCATGTAATCTTTCTGCTCTCTGTGCAGCTTGCTAGATGAATCCAAACAAATGCATCGATGACTAGTGTTGTAGTGTTTCTACCTGCATTGTATTTGGATCTGGAAAATTGCTTTGAATGGGTAGGCCACTAGCAATGGACTTGTCTGAGTGGGATGGGGGGAGTTTTCTCACTGCAAAGATGAGGTGAACTGAGTTGTAGGTGGAATGATAGTTGGGTTTGGGATTAACAGGAAATTTATAGGGAATTCAGTTTGGTACTACTCAGTTCCCATTGACTGCAGAGTGGACACCATTGGCTCATCCCCTGGTAGTGGGCCCAACCCTAGAAGTAGGGATACCAGCAAGGATGTGTGAGCACTATTTCCTTGGAGAGGCTTACTGTACTACTAGGTAGAGTCCACTTCCATCTCTTCTGTCACTACACACATACTAGGGGGGATGGTTTTGAATAAGGTCATGAAGGTGGAAGCTGTATGCGAGGATGGATCCCACGAACCTGGTGAGACTGCATTTGAGGTTTGAGGATTTTCTTCAATGATTTGGGATGCGTATACTACTCAACTGGCCTTACCAGTGAGGTTGACAAGTCGGATTGTAGTAGTTGCCTAGGGTTTCTTGGTGACCAACTTTTTAATTCCCTTTTTCTATTTTGTCTTTGGGATTGTTGGCCTTGATTGTGCATGGGGACCAACATTGGGAATTTCTATAGGTAGAGGAGTGATGATTATCGGATTAAACAAAGTAGAACCTTAAAAAGCTATGAATTGTGTTACCTCACCTTAGGGTTCAGTGAAGTTTGCAATTTTTTGATTGAGGGAAGACATCCATTGCTCCATCTGAAGAACCATCAGCTCTAGATCATCCCCTGCTTGTCGCTTCCTGTTGTTACCTATTGCTTCTCCTGTTAGCGGTTGCGGCCTCATTCCTTCAAATAAGTATCTATATTTTCCCTTGGTGATCTCACACGCAACCCCCGACCATGAACCAACCTCACTATGAAATGTTGCTTCTAATAAAACAAATATTTGCTGCCTCATTTGAAATGTTTCTAGGTGGACACATCTCAACCTGAGGTATGTGTGCCCATGGGTAACCCCAAAACTAGATATCTTGTGAAAACTTTTCCAACAGCTATCTAGGTATTCTTTCTATCATCTTGCTTGTGATTAACATCAACCCATACCATTCGGTAAAGGTTGCCTCATTGATTTCTTTAATGTCGGAGTCCCTTGAAGCTCTCCATGGCTTGTATTTGAGTGTTATGGGTTGATCATCTCTAATTTTCACCATGCCCCTTCCTCTAGATGGTCTCCATTTCCACATTGCGAGAGTAATTAGTATGTAGCCAAATATGAAATTAGTGCTTCTCTTGTAAATATCCTCACAGGCTTCAAATAGTTCATTCAGTACAAAGTTTGACAAATTAAGCACCTCCCCTTGGCAATAGTGTTCCGCAACCGATATTGCATCCAGGGTAAATTTATTCCTAGAAAAATGCCTCATTGTTTTCCCTACTATTATGTAGCATGCGAATCTTATTTCGTCCTTGGTGATAAGATCAATCTTCACACCTTTGCCCCCAATCTTAGTCTTGTATTTCTTGTAATAATCCTTGTCGCCTTCTTTCTTCGCTCACAAATTTCCTCCTTGGAATGTTGTAGACACTACATTTCCTCCTACAAAGAGTCTTGTTAGTTGATGGATATCATCAACATGAATCAGGTATTCTTTGTCGAGCCATAGCGATCCCCCATGCATCGGGCTAGCTAGGAGCTTTGTGCATTATCTCGTAGCCAATTGCGTGCCAAAAACAGGTAAGCTCCTAAGATTAATCAATGTTGATCACTGGAGGCCACTAAAATCCTCTTTAACCTTTGTTGTCATGGTGCCATCTCCTTTTGGGACATCTTCCATGTATACTTCTCGCTTCAGCAATGGAAATTGGAAACAATCTGTGATATCATTATCCACCAATGTTGCTTTGTCATACTTTCCATACAGATTTTCTAACACTATAATTCGCTCATCCAATTGGTCGTCTAGGACTGAGATAATTGATTTTTTCATATTTCTGTGCCTCTGGTAAAAAACCGTTTTCATAGGTTTAGAGTCTTTGGCTCTACTTTTGGTGGTTCTCAGAGTGAATTTAAAGTTCTTCTATCACCTACATTTGAAATTTTGTAACTCCCTGCATCGCCATGAAAATTAAGTAGATGCAATTTGACACAACACTTATCACTGGATTTTGTAACTAATTACTATGGAAACTTTCCCTATGTTGGTTGATTGTGTTATGTCATCATTGGTTGACCTACATCTGACTGATATGATGTAGCACAGGAAAGGACAGAGTGGGCTGCATGGTTAATAAAGTTTCCATAATGGTGGGTAATTATTAGTTGATTTATTCCCCAACGGGAAAATATTTTACGGAACTCTGTCTCATAGGTGTATTATTGCTTACTTATTATGAAAAAGACCTGTAGTATGGCAGAAAAGACTCGTAGAACGTGTGACTATCCCCCCCCCCCCGCCGACCACAATTGGGTTACGGTGACATGGCATTATTGTGGCAACCAAATTATCACGTGCTATTTATGTTTTGAAAAAAAATTGAAGAAAACATGGATTGTAAATTAATATGCTACTAACTCATGCGACTCATTATGCATTTATTATGCACTAACTATGTATTATTGATTAAAATCTACTTGTGGGCTCATTTATGAGACCCCTTCAATTTGATGACGTGTTTATGGACTTGTAGAAGGGCTTTAGGCATGCGACGTTCACCCATCCTGGCAACATTATCCCATCTAGTTGCGCTAGCTTCACCACCCCAGAATATTTAATCTTTGCAACTATGAATGGCCCCAACCAATGCATTTGTAGTTTTCTGAGAAACTTTTGAAACTTACTGTCATACAGTAGAGCATGATCTCCTACCTTGAAGGCTTTCTTTCTGATGTGTCTATCATGCCAAGCCTTCTGTCTCCTTTGTTCAGTTGATTTGTGAACTCAGCTAAGAACCTCAATTCATCCAGCTCCATCCGTTGTTCCATCCTCTCTTTTAGAGGTTCATCCTCTATCATTTTGGTGGCCTAAGAGATAAAGATTCTTGGGACGATGAATAATGTTGGTACTATTACTTCTCTATCATAGACTAGTTTAAACAACGTTTTCTTGTGTGTCCTTTTCACTATTGTTCTGTACGCCCATAATGTTGTTGGCACCCGTTCATACCAGTCGTCTTGGTTTCCTGACACAATTTTTGTCAGACCCCTCTTGAGTATTTTATTAAAGGCTTCAATTGTTCCATTGGCTTGCGAGTGGTATGGGCTGCTTTTGTGATATTGGACCATGAAGTTCTTTAGGAGAGAAGAAACAGTTTCATTAATGAAATGAGCCCCTAGATCACTAGTTAGGCTCTTTTGGACATCCAAATATGGATATAATGCACTCAAAGATGATTCTTGTTGTAGTATCGACTGTAAAATCCTTGAGTGGTACTGCCTCTACCCACCGAGTAAGGTACTTTGTAGCGGTTATGCTGTATCTAGAATGGGAATGACGCGTTGGCCACATGATAGGGCCTATGAAATGTATTACCTATTTCTCAAAGATTTGTACCGTGTGAACCGGATTTAAAGGCAGTTCATCCTAATGTGATGGCTTCCTAACTCTCTAACAAACATCATAACTCTTTACATACTCTTTATCATCCCCATGGATGGTAGGCTACCACAACCTGGCCTGTAGTAATTTCCTTGCAGTATCTTTTCCCCCGACATGGCCTCTTGCAACTCGAGCATGGCACCCCCATAGAACTTCTTGTCTCTCATTTTAAAGTAGATAGTGTCGTGGAACTTGATCAACGCCTAGCTTGTATAGATGCCCTGCAATTAATTAATAATATGTCGCTCTCACTATTAGGTGTCATTTCTGCATCGATGTGTATCTATCTGAGCAGTATCATGTTGTTAATAACACAGAAATATTCTCTAAGTAGTCTGGACTGGCTTCTATTCAAAACAAGTCAGCATTTGGCAGTTATTCATTTAATGGTCCTTCATTTTCTCCTGACTCTAACCTTGATAGATGGTATGGCCCTACATTTAACCTTCCCAATTTTATGGCCACTTAAAATGTGAACTCTTGGAATAGTAGTAACCATCGACAAATCCTACCTTCCAACACTAGCTTGTTGACTGATAATTTAAAGTTGAGTGGTTGGTGAAGAACTTGAATGGTGCTCCCAGCAGATAGTGTCTTAATTTTTGTAGTGAGTAAACCATGGCCAATTATTCTCTCTCTACTGTTGTGTAGTTCTTCTTGGCTGTTGACAGTTTCCTACTGGCGAAGTAAATTGGGTGATCCATGTTTCTTTCTCCAAGTTGCACCAATATGACTCCTAATGCAATTCTTTATGCATCAATGTGTACATGAAACTCCTTATTCCAATCTAGATATAAGAGAATATGGGTGCTTACCAATTTTTCTTTTAATTTGTTCAGTGTTGCTTGACGGGCCTCCGTCCACCTAAAGAATTTCGTATTCTTCAGTATTTTCTCCATAGGAGCTATAATTGAGGCATAATTTTGGATGAATCGATGGTAATATCTTGTATGGATAGTAATAATTGCAGTTGCTTTACATTATTTTGGGGCTCCATATTTACGTTTGTCGCAACCTTTGTGGGATCTACGCACACCCCATCTTTGCAAACAATATGGCCTATTAAAGTTCCGAATGGAACTGCAAAGATGCATTTCTTGAGATTTAACGAGTTTTATGACTATTTTCACCTCTCAAACATGACCCGTAGTAGACTGGTGTGTTTCTTTAGAAAACTATACACCGTCTAGTCGTCCAGGTATACTTCTAAAAACCTGTGAATGTAATCTATAAAGGGAGCTATGACAATCCATGAGAAAATAGTTGGCGCATTCTTCATTCTAAATGGCATTGCATGATAGGCATATGACTTCCATTATGTCGTGAATGTTGTTTTCTTCTTATCTTCTTCTGCCATACAGACCTGATGGTACTCTGAACATCCATCGGTGAAGGAATATGCTTCATTCCTTGCAACATTGTCTAGAACTTCATCAGTAAACATCATTGGGAAAGGATTACATATACATGCATTGCTTAGGCTCCTGTAATATACACAGACTCTGATTTATGTCACATCTTTCTTATTTTGTATTACAATCGGGCTATTCCATTCTGCTTCGTCCATTCGGAATATGAGTCCAGCTTCTAACATTTTTTCCACCTCTTTCTTGACCTTCTCTTTCACTCTTGGGTTTAGCCTATATGGTTTGTGCTTCACTGGACATGCATCTAGTTTCAACATGATCTTCATCTCTCTTATGTCCCCTTTTATTCCTTTTAACTTAGCCACAGAGGTTGGAAATAAGTCTTCATATTCACGCAGCAGGTCAAAAATTTCCTTAGTTGTTTGCTTGTCTTAATAATCTCCGATGGATGCCATCTTAGGTTTATTCTCTAGGCCAATGTTATGCTTCTGCAACTTCACTGGGAGAAAGTGTGCAGCATCCCCTGAAGGGATCTATTGAATATCTCGTTCACCTTTCATTTCTTGAAATGTCAGGTGTATAAGTCCTTCTAGATCATCCTCCTCTGGATCTGTGTACTTTGCCGCAAGACATATATTTTGGATACCCAGCTTCATATAAATATTGTAGGAATTTCTCATCAATGCAACCTTCCCATAGTTTTCCTAGAGTAAATAGGATCCTTTTAATGGAATACAAGATTTCATTCAGATGTCAATCACTATCTTTAAACGAGAAACTGGTGTTGAATTAGTTCCCCATGATATCCCAGTCTATTGTTTGTCTACAAATTTCCTCCTGTATATACCATGCTTATGGAATTGTACCCAAGGTATGTATGAATAAATGCACCCAGAGTTCCTTCGATACTTTCTCTTTTTACCATTTCTCTGTGCAGTCCTCTAAATGTTTTCTAGGATCTGAGTTTCTTCTATACTTCACCTTGTCATGCAGTCCATCTCCTTCTTGTCTAAACTGCTCCCTCATGGCTCACTTGATAGTCTCCCATTCACACAAAGTGTTGCGATGCGCTTTCCACCACCTTGCTGGGGTGGCTTGTAACGCAATATCTAATAGTGGGACTTTGTGATTTTCCCTTATGGTTCTATCCACTTTATTCAGAAAAGTGTATACCGATTTGATGTCGTGGAAGGTTGGATAATTTCTTACCTCTACACCAATCTAGCTTACTCTACATGTCTTGGCGCAGTGTCTGGTATCAATTTCGTATCCATCTTCTTGCCATACATCCCAAGGGACCTCTGAACCAGCTTCTGAACTTTGTATGTTCCTCCAACTGACATATCCTCCTGTTGTGGGTTTTATGTAGTCCTCTCTTTTTCCTGCCTTTAGCCTATGCAACTGATCCAACATTCCTGGCTCGTCTCAATCATCCACAGGTTCAGTGAACCTTGGTCCTTGATATTGTTATAGACATTTTTGGGCACTTCAACCCAAATCTTAAATGTCAATAAACTAAGGGCTCCTAAGTCCCTAAAAGTGTTACTTCACTGCCTAAAGAAACAAGGTCAATTGACTACATCATCTCCCAAAAATTCTCCACTGAAAACTGCTCATAAATGGTCAAAAATGTACCATACTGAAAGCTCAATGCAGAGGGTGCGATGCATATCACCTTCCTAGTGTACAATGTGTGATGCATACTGATTTGCTCCTCTGTAGGGTGCGATGGTCGGGAATGGACAAATGGAAGGGACAAAAATGCGAGGTGGAAGATCATGGAATCTTCCAGAAGCTTCCCCTCTGACACTTGCCTCTCTATTTTCTACCAAGGATGAGTAAGAGATCACCATTATCCAAGTGGAAGCAAGAACTATTAGAGAGAGGACACTAATCAAGATCCCAGAAGATGACTCACCTCTCTATAATCATCTATATATGGATCCCTCATCATAGAGATCCGGAGGCTGGAATTTTGTATCTTATAGATGGGGTTGGATGATCTAAGCTTTGCTTGAGGTGAAGAAGGGCTTCTTAGTTGGAGGATGAAGCTGGGTCAGAGCACATGGTTGTAATCCTCTTGCTACTTTTCATTTTAATAAAGCTATTCTTGTTTCCTTCCATATTCTTGTGTACTTGTTTATATATGCATGTATATGGTTAATGCACATCTGATCCTGTATTATTTATGAATTTAGATCCTTGTTTCTTGGATAGTAGTATGTTGTTTTGATTCCACAGGTTCTTTTGAAGCTGGGCAGACAAAGAAGAAGTGGCGAAGCTCTATCAAGAAGGAGAGGAAATCGAACGCAAGACTCAAGTTGGTCTTCTTGGTTCTCCTCTCATCTATTTTCATAAAAGGAAACAATAGTAGACTTTGATTGTTTGTTTCTAAGATAACCACCCATCTTAGTGGGAATAGCAGGATCCGAGTGGAAACTATTCCCGGATAACAAAATGGCGACTCCGCTGGGGAGCGACTAGATTACTTGTTAGCATATCTATCCTTATTTCTTTTATAAACATACAGACGGAACCTGAAGTCAAGCCAGCTAGCGTTCGAACTACATTTGTTATACAAATGCAAAGTAGATCAATGCTACTTCAGTCTATCTCTGTGTTTTTTTTATGAATTAAACAATAGATTTGCAAGCAATCTAATTGGCCTAAGTGGTGGCTCTAGTAACCTCTTAGATCACCCCTGTGTTTTACATACACTGATGTTTACTTATTCAGCCTAAACACCTGAACTAGATTGCAAACTGTGAGTGAAATCCTAATTGAAGTCTTGCACTACTACCATCACACCTTGCCTTCAAGGCAGTTTGTATGCATCGCACTTCCCGAGTGCAGTAGGTGCACTACACACTGATTGCACTGTGTAACACGTGCAATGGTCAGGGAGGGTTAACTTTACCCTCAGACTGTGGATTTTTCTCACTGTTTTTAGTCCTATTCAAGAGTTTTGTTGTCTGTAGTCAGTGTACTTCTGTGAAAACCCCCTTCTCTTTCATTATTTTGCCTCCTTAGTGCAAAGAACTATAAATGTTTTTATGTATTGTGCGTCATTTTTAGTTCTCTTTTACAAAAAGTAGCATAGTCGAACTGTCATCTCTAGATCTAAAAGTGTCATTGCTGTCATTTTCAGTTTTAGAAAGAAATCCCTTTGTTCTTGATAGTCGATTATACAGTTACTATTGCATAGGATTTGAATTAGTAGTTTTAAAGTGTCGAAAAGCAATTTCCATTTCAAAATCGCAAAGTGTCTCTCTTGCTTTCACTTCGTTTTGAAAAAGAATTTTGTTTAGTATTGTTTCTTTAAAAGTAATTTAGTTTTGCACATAGCTTTCTTAACGTCATTCACACATTAAGAAGGCTGAAAACAAATACATGCATGTGCATTTGCATTTTGATTACTTGGCTTGATTTAGGATTGTGCATTTAGCGTGTGCTCTATGCTCTGTGAAGAAAAGATTCTTGATTTTCTTCCCTTTAGTAGCTAGGATTTTCATTGCTGAAAGAAGATTAAACATTTGTTTATCATCTTAGACTGCATTTTAGGAATTATATACACATCACGTGGTGAACCTGAAAGGAAAATTGTTAAGCAAGATCAACTTAAAATAATTTCAATGAATCTAACAACTCTTTGGAACTTAACGCACAACATCTAGAGGTCTAGGCTAGAGACGTATTATGGCGTCGTAAAACCTGGTAACTGTTGCTTTCAGTGTTGGTTGGGTGATTCCTCCACTCTGAGATGGCAAGTGCCAGTACGAACTTTTGCTCCCATGTATCGTCGAGTATATATTGGGAGACCACAATAGGTTGCATCCTTTATCCTTAGGAAGCCGTGTCTCCCGCCCTATCGATCACAATGCACCGAACACAGCATTCGGGAAGATTGACTGCCATACCATAAAAAGTATTCTGTAGTTTTTCAATTGGTTTGGTAATCCTCTCTGCCTAGATCTCTAGAGCAGTCCATTTTTCTCCTTTTCATATTCCTTAAAGTAAAAGGTCCTCTGAGCACTTGTCACTTCAGGCTCAATAAAAATCGAAGGCGACTAGAGTCATCTTTTGTTTTTTCTGGACTCTTTAAAATTGAGAAGACAAGTTGTGTCAAAGCGTCTAAAAAATTATTTTAATCAGAATAACATCACAAATTCCCCCGTTGGTCTTTAGGTTGAGAAAATGGAGTCTACCAACCAAGGATTTCCCCTTGGAGGAAATCCTAGTCCCTTCTCCTCTTGGGGAGATGTTGGTGTGCCCCATATGGCCACTTTGTCACTTCCAAGATTGACAATTGGTTTTCCTGTCTGGCTCTTCTCTACCTCAGTCATTCAGAATCTCATAATTCCTGAACAGTCTAATCAACAACTAGACGACACTAGAGTTGCCTCCCAACCTTCTACTTCATCTGATCCTCCCTCTCCTCCTTCCTCTTCACTTGATAAAGCTGATAAATCTAAAAATCAAGTAACTGAGAAGAAGAAGAAGCAGAAAGAAAAAAAGGAAAAGAAGAAAAAGGAACCAAAATCGAAAGGGGGCAACCAAGCGTCGTATAATGAAAATTCTTGCACCGCATAGTCAAAACCTAAATCTCCTTGTGTCATTTGCAATGGAGACCAATATCACAGAGATTGTCCCTACATCCCTCGAATCTTAAGGGACTGGTCTCCTCGTTTGCACAATCGGGTAGCGTCAACCTCTGGCAATCATGTTGAATGCTCACCATCAACCAGTGAAAGTGAAGCACATGGACAAAGAAGGAATCCTAGATTTCCTTGTAAGTTGTGTGGAGGCAATCACGCCGTCCACCGTTGTCCCTTCCTTGATGAGGCTAAAAGAGTTTTGGATGATCGTCTGGTTTCACCGCTACGACTTCCTCCTGGATATAAAAAACTCTTGCCAAGTCCTCCACCGATTGAAAATCTGGTTGGCCGGTCATTGTGGTCAACCAAAGCATCTATCATTGAAAATGAACCCTCTAAATCCATACCAGACAAAATTCAAAGGGTCGATACGGTAGTTGACCTGGTCTTGCCTTCAGAGTGTTCATCTTCAAATGATACCGTCACTGAAGAGAAAGAGAACGACATCGTTCAAATTCTTTTCATCAACACAGACTCCGATGAGCTTGGGGGCAGTCCTCCCATTCCTTTATCATAGGAAGGAAGTTCATCGGAGTCATATCCGGTCGTCTATTCGGTCCCACCACCAAGCAACCTAGTCATTTCCTTCGACTGGAATCTACTAGGCAGACCTCGTTTACCAGCCAGTATACCATTCAGAATCATTGTACAAGCTTACAGAATGGTCATGGTTGGTACCATCATCGATGAAGGGGCTTCTGTGAGTATCCTTTCCTCAACTTCTTGGAAAGCGCTTGGTTCGCCATCGCTTTTGCCTGAAATGAGAAATCTGACAGGCTTCGACAAGGGAACAAGTCGACCTTTAGGGATCCTTTCAAATGTGCCCATTACTTTGAGAAGGAAAATTGTTCACATGAACGTTATGGTAGTTCAAGGACCTTTAGATTATAATCTACTCCTTAGACGTGACTATATTTATTGCATGGGAGCCATCGGATCCTCACTCTTTAGAGTAATATGTTTTCTGCACAAAGGCTGAATGGTCAAGCTCGTGGACCAAATGTCATTCCCCGGTTCACACATCGCAAATAGTCAAATGCCATCCCTAAATGGTCTTTTCATGCAACAAATGTCTCATCGGTCTCTAGTCCGTCCACCTGATGAGCGCGAGTGATTTAGGAAGATGTGACTGAAACCCAGGGGGCATGCACCCTGGTCTGTTTCGGCAGGAAAACCTTGGGTATAGAGTGGATTTCCGCGAGGAATATATGAATATTCTGACGAACCCGTCCTTACAGGAAAATGGGATCAGGCTGGAATAAGATACCTTTGTTGAAGTTATGTGAGTGGAATACGTCTGCGCCACTCACCTTTGTCTGTTTCGATAGACATCGCCAAGGAAGCATTTTATCTGCTACGCGGATGGAACTTTCTTGGTAACCTAGGAATTTTTCGCTATACCTTGGGGCATGGAAACCTTTTGTAAGCAAGCGAGAAACGACCAGCTAATGTTAGCTCTATGATTCCGCTGACTTCAACTGCCTAGGTCGAGTGAGTGGCTGAAAACATTCATCATTGCAGGGGCCACCTAGGCACTGGAAAAGTAAAGGAAAAATTTTCCTACCTAGCCCTGGTGGTGATATTAGTAGTTAAGTAGAGAGGCGTAGTTGGTCGTTCCTAGCATGCATGCAAGAGGCTCCGAGGCAAAGCTTCAAAAGGTGCAAGCCCCATAAAAAATGGCATCTTGAATCAGACATTCTTATCATACGACTCGCGAGCAATGTTGTCGCAGAGTTCAAGCTCGTTAAAAAATAAACCCTCCACAAGCAGTTTTATAGCGCATAGTTCAATCTCGTTAAAAAATAAACATAAGTCATGAGAAAATGTTTCCCCCAACGTTTAAGCTCATTAAAAAATGAACCGGTAAATAACCATTGTGAATGCCTTATCGCCATCTTTTGAGCCTTGGTTCGTGTTCTCGCCATCCAACCTCCACTCTGTTTTTAAGCCGATCAATTCACCCCATATGATGTTTTTACCCCTTCGAGGAACATCTCGAAAGTGATTCTGTTGCCATCCTTGTGCACACTGTCCGTGAATTTGGAAAATTCCAAATCTTACCTGGAATCAGCTGCTACCGAAACCATCACTCATTCCGAAAATGAGTCTTCTTTAAGCTCTTTTCACCTGACTCGTAAAATATGAAAGATTTTCAAAAGCGATTGGGCCATCCCGCTCGTTAAGGCAGGAAGTGCTATCCCTCCTCTAGATTTTAAATATTTTTGGACCTGAAGGGGATTATTACACAAAAGATCGAGCGCTTGTCTTGTTCGGCTCATTAAAACTATCGAAAATTCAATCCCTTTGTATTATTTACGCTTTTTTCGGACCTTAAGGGATTATATAACGAAAATAATCTCTTTGGAGTCTCCTTTCCAATTTCTTCCAGACTCTCTAAAATGAAAAGAAACTGAGTTTCTTTGTCGTTAACTCGTTAAAACCTAATAGCGACAATCCAATGACGAGAAACGAGTTTCACTGTCGCTAGGCTCACTAAAATATAGCGACAGGTTCGCCCGAAGGGTGGATTATAGAACAAGCATATGTTATCCTCCTCAAGCTTGACAAAAAATAAAGAGATACTGGTCAGCAATGACTGGGGAAAATTGGGAAGAAAACTTGAAGAAACTTTATTGGTAGCAAGTTGCTCTTGAACATGACACTTTCCTTCCGCGTCCATGCCAGGTTGGGTTGTTCCGTTCACTGGTCATCACCATTATTCCATCACACCATCCATATTTGGGGTTAACGCTACCAATCCATCGTCAGTGTCGCTAATATGTTCAAGAGAAGTCATTCAGACAATTCACCTGTGTCTCGCCCACTGCAATACATTCATGCTTCATTCCTTCATAACCGCCATCCTGAACCCTGTGTCGTCAGTTTGTTTTCACCTCCAAAATCATTTGCTTCGTTCCATGTCATTGATGTGGGATTCATTAAGGCCCTCCTGCAATGGGTCGCTTCTTGTCGACATCAGCTCATTA